>OZ024916.1:73783626-73830541 GCA_964017125.1 Flabesymbios commensalis
AACAACGTCGTGTACATCGCAACAACGTCGCGTACGTCGTCACAACGTCGTGTACATCGCAATAACGTCGTGTACGTCGCAACAACGTCGTGTACGTCGCAACAACTTGTGCTAAATACCCACTGGACAAACGACGTTGTTGCGTCACTGACGTTGATTCAACGTTGCAACAACGTCGTGTGCCGAGTGGATAGAAAATAACTTTCTCCGCATTTAAAAAAAACTGGCTCACTCATCTAAGCAATGCTAAATAGTGGTCTGTTCTAATCATAACAAGTAGTCCTGTGAGAAATGGGAGTAAATTGCCGCGAAATCTACATAACCGTGAAAGATAATAAACATTAGAGTAACCATGGCAACCAAGCGTTAATAAATAATGATTATCCGACTCGCTAGGAGGCGCTGGTGTGTGAAGTGTGATACATCTAGGCGGAGCGGAAGGATACATTCACCGTGGAGGAGGCGGTGATGCGGCTATCCCCGCGCGGAAGGATACAACCACCGTGATGGAATGAGAACATAGATCCACATTAACACGTGAAGTCCTAGAGTCACATTAACACATGGAGTCCTAGAGTCACATTAACACATGGAGTCATGGAGGTCATAGATCCACATTAACACATGGAGTCCTAGAGTCACATTAACACATGGAGTCCTGGAGTCACATTAACACATGGAGTCCTAGAGTCACATAAACACGTGAAGTCCTAGAGTCACATTACCACATGGAGTCCTAGAGTCACATAAACACATGGAGTCCTAGAGTCACATAAACACATGGAGTCCTAGAGTCACATTAACAAATGGAGTCCTGGAGTCACATTAACACATGGAGTCATGGAGGTCATAGATCCAAATTAACACATGGAGTCCTAGAGTCACATTAACACATGGAGTCCTAGAGTCACATAAACACATGGAGTCCTAGAGTCACATTAACAAATGGAGTCCTGGAGTCACATTAACACATGGAGTCATGGAGGTCATAGATCCAAATTAACACATGGAGTCCTGGAGTCACATTAACACATGGAGTCCTGGAGTCACATTAACAAATGGAGTCCTGGAGTCACATTAACACATGGAGTCATGGAGGTCATAGATCCAAATTAACACATGGAGTCCTGGAGTCACATTTACACATGGAGTCCTGGAGTCACATTAACACATGGAGTCCTGGGGTCACATTAACACATGGAGTCCTGGAGTCACATTAACACATGGAGTCCTGGAGTCACATTAACACATGGAGTCCTGAGTCATGGAGTCACATTAACACATGGAGTCCTGGAGTCACATTAACACATGGAGTCCTGGAGTCACATTAACACATGGAGTCCTAGAGTCACATTAACACATGGAGTCCTGGAGTCACATTAACACATGGAGTCCTGGAGATCATAGATTCACATTAACACATGGAGTCCTGGAGTCTGCGTGAGTCTGCGTTATTCCTGAGCCTCTGCATTTTATTGCATTTACAGTGGTGACTAAAAGGCGTAAAACACCTGTCCGGCCATTAACCGTTAAAGCGATGTAACCTGTCCGGCCATTAACCGTTAAAGCGATGTAACCTGTCCGGCCATTAACCGTTAAAGCGATGTAACCTGTCCGGCCATTAACCGTTAAAGCGATGTAACCTGTCCGGCCATTAACCGTTAAAGCGATGTAACCTGTCCGGCCATTAACCGTTAAAGCGATGTAACCTGTCCTGCCATTAACCGTTAAAGCGATGTAACCTGTCCGGCCATTAACCGTTAAAGCGATGTAATCTGTCCGGCCATTAACCGTTAAAGCGATGTAACCTGTCCTGCCATTAACCGTTAAAGCGATGTAACCTGTCCGGCCATTAACCGTTAAGGCGATGTAACCTGTCCGGCCATTAACCGTTAAAGAGATGTAACCTGTCCGGGCATTAACCGTTAAAGCGATGTAACCTGTCCTGCCATTAATCGTTAAAGCGATGTAACCTGTCTGGCCATTAATCGTTAAAGCGATGTAACCTGTCTGGCCATTAACCGTTAAAGCGATGTAACCTGTCCGGCCATAACCGTTAAAGCGATGTAACCTGTCCGGCCATTAACCGTTAAAGCGATGTAACCTCTCCGGGCATTAACCGTTTATGCGATGTAACCTGTCTGGCCATTAACCGTTAAAGCGATGTAGTGTTTCATATAATCCAAAAGATAAGAGGATTTTTGAAATTTGAAATCATAACAAATGTCTTGGTCAGCTCTTTCTGCTTCATTTTATGGATCTATGACAATTATGCATATTTTACTATTTCAGTGCGTGGACCGCCTGTAAACGGACCGACGTATTAAATCTAGTCAAATTAGTTGTGACTGATTTTTTTTGTACGCTGATATGCGTCACTAACGGGTAACGGGTCACACTAGAATTGTGAAACAAAATTAAACATGAAATAAAAAACAATTACGACACCCCCCTCTACTCCGCGACACACTCTACCCCCCCCTCTACTGCTCTACACCCCCCCCCCCTCTACTCCCCGACACCCTCTAATCCCCTCCCCTCTACTCCCCGACACCCCCTTTACTCTCCGTATCAGTCGCTTACTTTATACAAGCAAAATGAATGGATTTGTATCAAATTATTTTGCAATATCATAAATTATAAAATGGTGTACGCATTACAGAGTGGTCCTAACAAGACGCTGCTGGTGGCCCAATGTTGGTCTGATGCTGGCCCAATGCCGGGCTGATGTTGGTGCACCCACTGGCGTGGTTTTGTCTGTCGTTGCAGCAACGCCCCCTGGTGAATCATCCTCACTAATACCCACAATTCTCGTTTGTCTTCTGGATCGATCACATTCAGAACGTCTGTGGCGAACGAGTTTTTATTTCCTATTTCAGTTATTGAATTTTTGTTAATATTGAGTATTTAGAATGTTTTATTTAGCTCATAGAACACTGAGGTATTCATTTTAAATTGTCTGCCATTTGAACTTACAATGAATGAAACAAAAATGAATTTATGTGATCTGTGAAAATTATGTCCCAAGATTTAAAAGATTTTACGTTTAATAACTGGTTAAGGATGTGCTAATAAAAAGAGAGAATGTCTGCCATAGTCATCGGGTTGACCCTTAAAGCGCTAAATTAATTTCTAAAAAAACATAGCAAACCAAAGGGTCCTTTTAAATTTAAAATCATCATAAATGTCTTAGTTAGCTCTTTCTGATTCATTTGAATACATATATTATGGGTTTACGACCATTATAAATAGTTTTACTCTTTACAATGCGGAGATCGATTTTAGTCGTCAGAATCTGACGTCTACAGACGTCAGATTTTGACGACTAAAGTCGGTCCCGGCACTGTAAGAGTTAAACCGTAGTTGTTTATTTGACTTCCAGTTAAAACCTGCAAAAATGGCTACAATGCCTGTCAACCATATTCGTGAAATGAAATTATATAATAAAATAATATGACAGTATGATATAAAACCAACTGTTCACTGGCTATAGGTGTTGCTATACTTATCATGTTAGGCAACGTCATAACCAGTGTTTAAAATAACAATGTTTTTGTGTACATGCTATTTTGAAAATGTACATAGAATAGATTATAAATTTTGCGATATGTACACATAAAATAAAATAACCGATAATTGTCTGTCATCTGTTTCCCGCACCAAAACAAGAGAAAAAAAGCTACACTGTGCACTACACAGTGTATCGATTGAGTGTATCGATTCAGGTACGACCCTTTTAATACCAAGGATAAAATGAGTTTTCATTCAAAACGGATAATTACGTAACAGATCATATTCAAATGAAACAAAATACGTTTGTTTTCAAGCGTCTACATATATAGCATTACAAAATCTACCATAAATACTTATTTTTGCACTAACCATAGTTAACCTCATAATATTTTTTCTTCTTCTTTGTTTGAAGACTCTCAATAACTCACCGTCATTCATTTTTCATCTAGAGTAGTAGAATAATATTTGAAGTGTGTGCGCTGTGAGGCTGCACCACGCTCATTGCATTCAAGAAACATCTTAAAACATACTTGTTTTAAGAAAGATATAAACAGCTGCAATATTATTTTTCAACAGCAATGAACATGCGCTTATGTATGCATCAATTGAGTTCAGGCGCAATATACATTTTATTAATAGTAATAGTAATGGATTGCACTGTTTTAACGTATAACGAAGTCAATAATCACTGATGAAGCTGGAATATGATAACTCAATTTCCAGCTTCAAATGTAGAAAAATATTTCTATTTTGGAAAAATTGACATATCCCGAATTGATTAATTTTATCAACTGAGAATCTATCACAATTTATGTTATCAATATTAGTGTTACAATAATAAGAGTGTCATTAACGCTTACAAAACTAAAATAAAAAACGGTTTTATTAATTTGAAATCATCATAAATGTCTCAGTCAGCTCTCTCTGATTCATTTGAATACCTATGTTATGGGTCTACGACCATCATAAATATTTTACTCTCCCAGTGCGGGGATTGTCTTTCTGACATCTAAAGTCGGTCCCCGTACTGAAAGGGTCTACAGTCGGTCCCCGCACTGAAAGGGTTAGCTACGACCAAACTATGACTAACACGAGTCTAACACCCCAGGTGATGCCAACACAGGATGACAACAGGACGCGAACCCGTTAGCTACAGGATGCTGATCACACCCCGCACCGAGAGCGCCAACAGCTTGTCACGTGTGATCGGCGCGCCATCACATGACACTGATGGGCAGCCCTGATTGGCCGGCAATGTCAGCTGACTTTAAACAGAAATATATAAAAACAGTTTTTTTTACTCTAGTCTTTATGTATATATACCAAGTGACGGGGACCAACTAAGTTTTACTACATATTAACATGATGCCACAATACAAGATTAAATATCCATTTCAATTTTCACTCACTCTCATATCTAATAACAACGGTTCTTATTTTCCCTCATTTCAGCAGCAATAACACTAAAGATTTGGTCAAAGAGTAATATTTTGTACTCACTTGACGTTTTCCCAGCAAACACGATACATTAAACCAATGCCGATTTAATGCTGGCCCGCCGTCTCCGACGTCGGCCCAACATTTGTTTAAAGCATCGTGTTTGCTGAGCTAGTCTGAGTCTGACGTAACCGCACGGGTTGGCGTCAGAGATGGAGTGTATAGCAAAATCAGTGTTTCTATAAACTTGTGACCAGTGTTCCCTGATATCAACAATTTTGTGAAAAATGTGGGCGTAACCATATTCAAATGATAAAATCACCTATAATGACTGGCATTTACCCTACGTTAAGGCATTATTCCAATGAAATGTATATCTGTCATTATAAAATAATATAATTAGATAGATAGATAGATAGATATTTATTGACATAAAGAAAAGTCATTACTGACTTATTTGTCATAAAAATGATAGAATGTATGTACATGTATATACAATATGGTTAATTTGCTAAATGTCAAGTGATAATTTGAAAATAGCCACAAATCATTTTTTTCACGAAATGGCCCGTTTTGCCCAGGGTTCACATAAAACGGGCCACCGTCCAGGGTAATATGGGCCAGGGGGCTTCTGACTCAAATATAAATAATTTCAATGTATCATCAATGTATCATCATGATTTCTAAGACCAATCTTGCCAATGAGCCGTCTGTAATAAAATATACGGGCATTATGGGCCACTTTAATGATAAATGATAGGCGGATATGGCGGCCCATTTTGCCCAAGGGAATATTATTTTAAGGATTCCCCCAGCATTGCGTCATAGCCACCAAGAGGAAGAACAAACACATGAAGGCACAAAGCTAGGAAATAGCTGATTTTAGTGATATATAACATGAAATGTTTCGACTATTTTTACACCAAGTTGCGGATATGAGGAGGGAGTGTTTTTAGTAAAATATGGCTTAAAATGAGGATTTAGCTCTGATCGCTTTCACTTGTCTGTACACATCCCGGCCGTTGTCCAAACAAAGGTCATACAATTGAGGACTAAAAAATAATAATGTCACTGTTGAAGTGTGACGTCAAGATTATGACGTCGGTGGCCGGTTTTGCCGGGTGGCCTGTTTTGCCTGGGTCTCCCCTACACACAGAGTCTGTGATTATGGACTATTGAAGTTTGTGAGTCGCGTTTTAGCGACACACAAATTCGAGTGGATTACTCGAGTTTGATTTTTAACTCGACGAGTTGATGTTCATTTTTTTAAAAGACCACTGTTCCACCTCATGTTTCACCATATTTAACACAATGTTCCATCTCATGTTCCACCATATTTAATACAATATTCCACCTCATGTTCCACCATAATTAACGCAATATTCCATCTCATGTTCCTCCATATTCAACGCAATATTCCATCTCATATTCCCCCATATTTAACGCAACATTCCATCTCATGTTCCACCATATTTAACGCAATATTCCATTTCATGTTCCACTATATTTCCCGCTATATTCCATCCCATGTTCCACTATGTTTCACACTATGCTCCACTGTTTGTTCCAGGTGATCACGCCGTTCAGGAACCTGGTTCTATGTGCTGACAGTCGACGGGAGATGGAGGATTGGATTATGGCTCTAAAATCAGCAGCTAACAGAGAGTTCTACGAGGTAGGCAGCTTTATATATTACTAGGTTCTGGACATGCCTAGGGGATTTAACCTGCAGGATAAATCACCTAGGTATGCCCAGAACCAATCCGCAACGTAAATCCCAGAACATGCCCAGAACCCGCAGCTAACAGAGAATTCTACGAGGTAGGCAGCTTTATACATTCTGGGCTCTGGGCATACCTAGGGGATTTACCTTTGAGGGTAAATCCCCTAGGTATGCTCAGAAGCCGCAGTTAACAGAAAGTTCTACCAGATAGGCAGCTTTATACATTAATGAGTTATGGGCATGCCTAAGGGATTTACCCTGCAGACATGGCGGGTAAATAACCTAGGCATGCCCAGAACCCACATATAACAAGATAATTGTATCATGTGTACCAGGTAGGCAGGTTTAGACATTACTGGGCATGTATACGGGGTGAATCCCCTAGATATGCCCAGAACACACAGCTACCAGAGAGTTCTACCAGATAGGCAGCTTTACATATTACTCGGTTCTTGGCATACCTCAGGGATTCTACCCCAGGTATGCCCAGAACCTATTGCCTAGAAACCTAATGTTGTTTCAAAGTAGGGCCAGCGTTGAAGGCGGTGGCCAACATTGAAACAGCATTATGAATGCCCCGTGGTACAGGGTAAATCCCCTAGATCTGTCCAGAACCCATTAGCAAGTCAGTGAACCCTGTAACCACGGGCCGCTGGTTTAATGTCGGCATTATACCAGCAGAAATTCATATCTCGGCTGAACGAATATAAAAAGAAAGGGCCATGTCTTGTCATGTTTCATGTTGAAAATATATTATTCATGGGTCCAAGAATCAATAGGATTGTAGTAAATTGTATTAACTTAACATTAACAACAAGTGTTTGAAACTTATGTCGTTTCGACTTGCTACGGCAAGCCTTGTCTGAGCCACTTCACCACCAGGACACCAGTATGTGATCAAGGCTTGCCAAAGCCAGTCAAAACGTCATAATTTTAATAATTTTGATAAGTCAGTACAATTTACCATGTTTACTACTATCTTATGTTTCATGTTGTTATTGTGATTGTCGATTTGTTTATGTTTGTAATTCTCAACATTTATTATATTACTCTCCTTTATGAGGTAGATCTCCGTGTGTACTGTCTCACATGCAATTCAGTGTTAATACTGTAGATCTGGTCATTTTCGCGTGTTTTAAATTTTCGCAAGAAAGAATTAACGAATTTTCATTTCTCTTCAGTAGCGCTATTATAATAATAATTTTCGCAATTCTTGAATTCGCGAATTTGTCTTCCCCGCGAAATTAAAACCTTAATATATACCGAATATTACCAGATCTACAGTATTATCATCAGACGCAACGACGTACTATTTTACCTTAATTTTCATGTCTGCCATGTAAAATAACAAGAATAACAGTGAAATTATGTGACAACCAAGTATAAACGAAACTCTCAAACAACAATTATGTTGGTTTATTGTTGTTCCAACGTCGCAGATTGTGGGCCAACATTAAACCAGCTTTTCATTAGAGTTTGCCGGAATATCTACTGAAGTTACGTAATACAGCTCACATAACTTGATTGATCTATTATGATGCGCATGCTTCATGACGTCATAATATTAGGATCACAGCATTCATCAATTCTTGCGTCATAAACGTGTTATTGTGTAGTAGTTATGACGTCATGTCTATGTCAAGTTTTTTGAGGTTGTTATTGTGAGCAGGTGATGTTCCCAGATGAATTATTATTACCTAGGATATAACCCTTTAAGCGTTGATCCAAAAGCAGCAATCGAAACATTCCACGCACAACCTTCTCGTACAACCACGGTCTGCTACAAACGCTTTTGGAGACCGGGCATATCAGCCCCTCCTGCATGGAATGGTCTGTCACCAGAAATGAGAGACATAGGCATAACAGACGAGGATAAGTTCAAAACGTCTCCCAAGACAGAGCTCTTTAGGGAAGCCTTCATCGCTTATCTTCAGGACTAACTGTGTACCTCGCCTTAAATATGCCTAATGCCTGCGCCATAGAATCCTATGAGATATTATTTATATATGGCGCAATATAAATATATTGTGAACATTGTGAACAAGCACGACTATGGTCGTTTTGAACCGTTTTATTACCAGGTTAATTCACAGTTATCGAGAATGAAATCGGTGTTTAAATATCAAGATTTGCAAGTCGATCCCCGCACTGAAAGGGTTAAAATATTTCTAATGGCCGTAGACCCATAACATAGGTATTCAAATGAAGCAGAAAGAGCTCACTAAGACATTTATGATGATTTCGAATTGAATAAAAACCTTTTGTCTTCATAGTTTATACAAAAATAATTCAGCCTTGGTTAAAGTCTCGGGTGGTAATAATTCACCAGGTAACTACAGCTGAGATACCACCCCATTATGACGTCGATATACCCTATATTTAACTATCGATCAGTGAGTTGATTTTTGTGTTTTTTCTGCCGGAAATAGCCGTCATTCAGTATAATGATATCCCGTAGCCTCGTTTGAATGTTTTGTCCTTCACGCGGAGTCCATGATTCTCACAAAGGCAAACCTTATCATCTCTATTTAAATTCATCATATCAACTCCCAAACATACATTTCCACACTCTGTACTACGAGACGTATATCGGTATAAGCCTATATCGCACTCTATGCTGTAATTTGAGCTGTAATCAAAGCGTCTAGAACACGTCTGTTTGCTGTAGCTGTGGAGCATTTATGTCATGTGTCAAATATAAACGTTGGTCATTTTCGTGGTTTCATGAGAAAATACAAAACTCGACCAATGAATAAGGTGTTCATTGGACGAGTTCTGTATTTTTGTATTGCAGTATTTAATTAGATATAACTGTATAGAAAACATATAAATACAGATATAATAAATATAAATACCTATATTCAGTATATCTGTTGCGGAAGGTAAAAATGGCGGTTTGTGAATTTATAAAATATTCTGTGAAACGCAGTGACGTCACTCGGTGAAAACAAGGTTATATAACACCCCCTCCCCCATACTTCATTCTGTGAAACGTAGTGACGTCACTCGGTGAAAACAAGGTTATACAAGACCCCCTCCCCCATACTTCGTTGTATTAGCCAGCTCGGTGAAAAAAAGGAGGTTAAGGTCATTGGGTTTCACAGAATATTTGAAAACATTCAGAGAAATGACAGAAAATGTAAAAAAAATCCATCTATTAGTTGTATAAGATAAACAAAAGTAACAAAAGGCAAAATACGTAGAATGGGCAAGCCTGCAAAATGTCTATCTCTGGTCTGTGTTTGGTTTTCATTCCCACCAATGACAGGCCAAAGATGTAGGTTATCTTTATGGAGAATAGAGTCCCTTGATTCTAATCAGGAAAAAGTGGGTAACTGGGTCATAAATCTCATCCTCTAACAACCACTGCACAGTGTAAGTGTTAATTGGCTGGCTGACATTATTAAAGAGGGCAAGATTTACGACATGTCGCAAACTGAGCATGTGCAATGAGAACGCAGTGCTCGCTAGGTGGTGTGTAAATCTACTGCTTTCCAATTTATACTGACTCTCTGTGTGCCAGTATCTGACCAAATAAGGCGATATTGGATTATTTGGTTGGTTAACCATTTACCTGTTATATGCGACTTAAAGCATCACTGATGCTACCGCGATGCTTGCAGACATCTCGAGAAAATGTGTGTGTGTGTGGGGGGGGGGGGGGGGGAGTCAAGCCAATTTTTCTAAGATTTTGTATTTTACTGTTTCTCATTCAAGTAATTTCTTCAAGTTTGGACATTTTTTTTTTTTTGGGGGGGGGGGGGTGGTGAGTGGTCATTTATCTTTAACTTATCAACACTCTTTTTTCACATATTTACTCACTTACTTGAGATCAAAGAGTCACGTCGATTTTAACATAGTTTGAGTAAAATTAATGTCATCAAAATGCAAATACCCGTTAAAATCAGAACGAGTGTTGTTTGAATCTGAGACCGAGCATGCTACCTCCCGGCCGCGGGGGCTCCCCAGACAGACAGACATACAGACAGATATTTTATTGACATAAATGAAAGTCATAAAAATGATAGAATATATGTTACTATGTACATGTATATATACAAGATGGTTAATTTGCTAAAATCACACGACAATTTACATGGTATCACATACAGAGTTAAAATCATGTTAAATGGCATTGTCAAACACTGGATAGTGCGATAATATAAACAGATAAATTATTACAACTTGAAATTTTTTTTGAAGGGATTGCTAATATGCAAACATAGGGCTTTATCATTCTGTTTCCCGCAACGAAACCAGAGATAAAATAACTACTATGTATGATATAGACCTCAAAATGATAGACCCTTATGTTATCTTGGCAATACCAAGATAAGTAGTAGCCATTTATATTATCGAAATACCCAGTTTTTATTATGACAATGCCACTTAACATGATCTTTGTCATGCCATGCATATTGTCATATGATTTTAACAAATTAATAATCTTGTATATGCATGTACTGTACATATATCTCTTTCATTTTTATGACAAATAAGTCTGTAATGACTTTTCTTTTCTGTCAATAAAATATCTGTGAGTCTGTCTGTCTCTCTACCTGTCTGCCTGACATTATTAACCCTTAAAGCGCTGAATTAATTTGTGAAAAACATCGCAACTATCAAAAGGTGTTTTTTTTCAATTTGAAATCATCAGAAATGACTTAGTTAGCTCTTTCTGTTTCATTTGAATACCTATGTCATGGGTGTACGGCCATTAGCAATATTTCAATTCTTATAATGGGGATAGACATTAGTAGTCAGAATCTGACGTCTACAGACGTCAGATTCTGACGACTAATGTCTATCCCCGCGCTGTAAGAGTTAAAGACATTTCGTTTCGTAAGAACTCTATTTTTTAATTGCTTTCCAGTTTTAATTGTAGGGAGTCTACACCGTTGCCATGGGCCACCGTTGCCATGGGCACGGTGTCTGTAAGTGGCTGATTGGAGATCCAGGTGAATCTCCAGGGATTGCATAGCAACACATGGTGTTCACCCGATGTTGTTTCAATGCTGGCTCACCATCGACGACACTGGGCCAACATTAAGACAACAATGAGTTAACAACTTATGTTGGTCGTCCAGGTTACCATCAGGTAAACAATTAAATCCTCCAGCACAGCAATAGGTGTTAATTATCAAAGTCCCAAGATGAAAGGTTATGTCTCCGTGGGCGTGATTGTCTTAACAATACCGCTGTACCAGGGCAAACAGTAGTGAAACAGCAGTAAGGGGGCCACCATTCAATCTCCAGGGAGGGGGGAGGGTGCTGGAGTTTTTTTAAATAAATAATTTTGGGCGGAATCTGTGTGAAATAAATAATTTACTTCAAGAACTGGGGCCGTATTCTCGTGACCATTTACGGACTTCCTCAAATATTCACGCAACTTTGTTTTTTTCCCGCAAGTGCTATTCTCGTTAATTTTACGATGCGGAAGTTTTAGGTAAAAGTTACGGAAAGAATTTGGGTGCCCTAAATTCTAGAAAAAAATGGCGTGTTTTGCATAAAAGTTAGGATGCGGAACTCCGCAACTACAGTTTTCCGCAAATATTTTGAGAATAGCGATTTACGCAATTCCGCAGTTACGTTCACTCTTGTACAGTGACTCAACGCTCCGAGCCCACAGGCGTCACTGTTATGAGAGTGAACAGTTACGGAGTTCCGCATTTTAAAGTTGCGGAAAAATCCTAAAGTTAGGGGTCTTTCACGAGAATACGGCCCCTGTTCTAAATAAACATGTAATATAATGTTGAAATTTTAGCGCGCCGTCGAGCTGGGTTGAAATAAATAATTTGGCCGCGAAAAAAAATCCAGCCCCCCCCCCCTGGAGATTGAATGGTGGCCCCCTAATTGCTTACTTGAAAGGCCTAACTGCTTACTTGAAATGCTTGAAATGTACATGTTTACATCATATGGTCATATTAAGAAAACCGAAATAAAATCACCGATTTTTTATGATTTTAGCCTGGGCCAGTCTCTTTAATCTTAAAGGGTTTACAACTCGCAACTGAATGTCATGATAAATAATATAAATATATTGATAACTTACGCATTCAAAATTGGGTTATCCGTCAGATTGTGACATCCATTATCTGTATGGCGTCATATTACCATGATGACGTCACAGTACCTATCCATGTATGACGTCATATTACCATGATGACGACATCATAGTACCTATCCACGCACGAGCCACATTTTATAGGCGTCATATCTTATGGTCTAATGATAGGGACAAGCGGTACTTGACCTGGGGACAAAGCAAACACTAGTCATTGTCCCAAAGCTGATTTAATGTTAGGCCACCGTCTACGACGTTGTCCCAACATTAAATCAGCATTGGGGCAATGACTCGTGTTTCCCGAGAGTGTGGAGTGACAGGTTCGAGTCCTTCGCCAGAGTGATGTATCATTAACACCTTAACTACTCCAACACACGCGTAATAAATTATTTTTTCTCTTTGGCTATTTTGACTTACTTCATGGTTTAAGGTCCAATTGGATAAGTTTACGTAGAAAATATAGGCCTGAAATTAAAGTTCTAGTCCACAATGTGAGATAAAATTGATGGATAATGTCAAACAAATTGTAATATTTGATGTAGTTTGCAATTTTAATTTTCTTCAAAAATATTTTGAACACAAATAGAGGCAAACTGTAGCTTGTTGTTTCATCATGATATTTACGTGCCTGAAGAATGTATTGAGTTAGGGGGTCGTGTTTCGACCATGTATTGGATATAAAGCTCTCACCCATTAGAATAAGATAGAATAGAATATATATTTATTTGCATCTGTTTACATAACAAACAATTTTGCAAAAACATTAAAAGGACAAGACAGTATACATTACAATTCATTGAAAAGTAAAAGACACACAATGACAACAATGTTAATAGTTAAAATAATGGTCACTGGAACAACATGGTATTACAGAGGTTCTCTGTTGCCTATATTCTATGACACAATTATCTGGAGCGCATGCTTTTCGTTGATTTCTCCGATTTTCATGCAACTCTGTACAGAACATTTCCAAGTCATGTACTAACTTCGTTAAAAAATTCGTAAAGTTATATGCAGAATTGCAGAAGTTAGACCATTTGACATGTAGTAAATTGAAAATATGACGTCCCTCTATAAACCCATTACACTAATTCTGGAATTTTATTACATGTCAAATGGTCTAACTTTTAAAATAATAAATAAAATTTCGCTAAATTTTCACCTATGTTAGGGCATGACTTGAACATGGCAAAATTGTGCAAAATTGACGGTGAAATCGACGAAAATTATGCGCTCCAGATAATTGTGTCATAGAGTATAGGTACTTATTCATAAACTTTGTTAAGTAAATGATCAATGAATAAACCTGTGAAAAGTATGTCTAATAAGAAATAACAGCCTATACATAGACAGACTGACAACCGAACAAACACAGCACGTTGACCCAATCATTTAACATGATTTCAGTTATGTTTGTCATACCATGTATATTATCATATGATTCTAACAAGTTAACGACCTTGTATATACATGTACATATATCTTTTTCGTTTCTATGACAAATAAGTCTGTAATGATGCCAGAATTGCGAATTCTGTTCCTGTATGTCATTCATCTCTCCATCACCATCCTCACCATCCTCATGAGGTTATCCTGGCCCAGGTTATTCTTATATGTATGTACACATAGGTGATCTAAAGCCACAGTCATCTATTCATTCATTCGTTTGCCAATTCGTTCATTCGTTTGCCAATTCGTTCGTTCGTTCGTTCGCTCGTTCGTTCGTCCGTTCGTTCGTTCATTCGCTCGTTCGTTCGTTCGTTCGTTCGTTCGTTCGTTCGTTCGTTCGTTCGTTCGTTCATTTATCTATTCACCCTCCCAGTACTGGCAAGTTCTAGTCCACAATGTGAGATAAAATTGATGGATAATGTCAAACAAATTGTAATATTTGATGTAGTTTGCAATTTTAATTTTCTTCAAAAATATTTTGAACACAAATAGAGGCAAACTGTAGCTTGTTGTTTCATCATGATATTTACGTGCCTGAAGAATGTATTGAGTTAGGGGGTCGTGTTTCGACCATGTATTGGATATAAAGCTCTCACCCATTAGAATAAGATAGAATAGAATATATATTTATTTGCATCTGTTTACATAACAAACAATTTTGCAAAAACATTAAAAGGACAAGACAGTATACATTACAATTCATTGAAAAGTAAAAGACACACAATGACAACAATGTTAATAGTTAAAATAATGGTCACTGGAACAACATGGTATTACAGAGGTTCTCTGTTGCCTATATTCTATGACACAATTATCTGGAGCGCATGCTTTTCGTTGATTTCTCCGATTTTCATGCAACTCTGTACAGAACATTTCCAAGTCATGTACTAACTTCGTTAAAAAATTCGTAAAGTTATATGCAGAATTGCAGAAGTTAGACCATTTGACATGTAGTAAATTGAAAATATGACGTCCCTCTATAAACCCATTACACTAATTCTGGAATTTTATTACATGTCAAATGGTCTAACTTTTAAAATAATAAATAAAATTTCGCTAAATTTTCACCTATGTTAGGGCATGACTTGAACATGGCAAAATTGTGCAAAATTGACGGTGAAATCGACGAAAATTATGCGCTCCAGATAATTGTGTCATAGAGTATAGGTACTTATTCATAAACTTTGTTAAGTAAATGATCAATGAATAAACCTGTGAAAAGTATGTCTAATAAGAAATAACAGCCTATACATAGACAGACTGACAACCGAACAAACACAGCACGTTGACCCAATCATTTAACATGATTTCAGTTATGTTTGTCATACCATGTATATTATCATATGATTCTAACAAGTTAACGACCTTGTATATACATGTACATATATCTTTTTCGTTTCTATGACAAATAAGTCTGTAATGATGCTAGAATTGCGAATTCTGTTCCTGTGTCATTCATCTCTCCATCACCATCCTCACCATCCTCATGAGGTTATCCTGGTCCGGGTTATTCTTATATGTATGTACACATAGGTGATCTAAAGCCACAGTCATCTATTCATTCATTCCTTTGCCAATTCGTTCGTTCGTTCGTTCGTTCGTTCGTTCGTTCGTTCGTTCGTTCGTTCGTTCGTTCGTTCGTTCGTTCGCTCGTTCGTTCGTTCGTTTGTTCGTTCGCTCGTTCGTTCGTTCGTTCGTTCATTCATCTATCCACCCTCTCAGTACTGGCAAGTTATATAGGAAAATCCCTTTCTTCGCTGAATTTAAAGGTAAGATTAGCAAGTGATATCTTGCTGAATGATAGCGCTGTATAATGACATGGTGCACATGTAAGACAAGCATTTGAATAGTTTTAAGCATTTCATATAGGAGACCACAAAACTAAAGCTTGGAGCACACAGAAACTAAAATCCTGGTACAGCTAAGCCTGGTAAATCTATAGCACGGAAAGCTTTGGGTGGTAAGCTGGGAGGAAATAGGAATCAGGGAAAAAACAACAAACATCAGACGTTGTGCCAATGCTGGCCTAATGTTGTCCCACCGTCTGCGACGCTGGGACAACATCACTCCAACATTGTCTAAACGTATCGTACTTCGTGTGATGCGACTTTGGATTTTTGTCTGCTTTATATTCATTCGTTTGATTGATCTGCGTCTAGGAAAAACAAACATTGGTTCACCATTGATCCAGTGCTGGGCCAACGTCTGCAACGTTGGCCCAGCACTAGATCAATGTTTGATTGGTGTATCATGTTTGATGTGACGCCAGAGTAAAGCCGGGGAAATTGGAAGGTGGGGAGTCGTAATTACAGGTCAGCCATAAAGATAGCGTGTAAATGTGCAGGGCAGAGCAGGATGGGGCAAAAAAGCAAAGACGACACTTTCACCCAATGTAGATATAATGCTGGGCCAGCGTAGTAGACGGTGGGCCTACATTAAACCAACGTCTCATGCTTGCTTCGTAAGTTCTATGAATATCTGGAAAGTTCGTGTTAAATTTATTTCATTCAACACACATTGTTTGTGCCAGAAACATGTTATAGTTTTTTTGTAACTGAGGTACCATTGTCTATGTCTAAAGCTGTACACCGACAGAATATTGTGTAGCATTTGACATCAATCATACAGCAAACTATACAGCCAAATTACTCCCTGTTCAAAGTATTTTAACGTCCTGCGCTATTATTGAAAAAAGACGAGTCATTGTTTCAGAAAAATGAAAGTACACCCAATCACTCATTCAAATGCCCTATCATCTCTCCCTCAACCCCCCCCCCCAACCTCACCTCATCATGTGTACTTTCATTTTGCACTTAAAAAAACGTCTTGTTCGAAAAGTGACGTTAATCTTTATATACTCAGTTAGCTACCCAAAAATCGTATCTAATACATCCTCACAAAAATGATTTTTATTTAGAATAAAACTTTGATAACAGAATTGTCTGATGTTATCATGTATTTACCCCTTTAAACTCTCACGATGCATCAAACCATCATTTTGCACCTCAGAAGAATAACTTTATTTCCCAAAACGAAAATTTTCTGTTTAAACTGTTTAAGGATAACACTGATTAGCTCCCGCCGTCACCGTAGGTGAGAAGGAGGGAGCTATGGATTCTACCTTCGTTTTTTTTTGCCTCTTCTTTTGCCTATAACTTTGTAAGAAAATAAGCTAGGATAACAATTTTTGGTATGTGGGTTACTTCCAGGTGGATAATGGACAGGTTAAAATATTTTTAATCTGAATTCAATACGCAAGGTCGCAGCGGAGAAAATGATGATGTTACGGCGTTGGGCCGTTGGGCCGTCCGTAAACAATTTGTTTCCGGAGCATATCTCTGAAAGTACTTGTTCGATTGTCTTCAAATTTTATTTATTTTCATTTGCCACCCACTTTACGTCTTCTTCATCCACTACAAGTCGAGAATTGCGATAGCAATTCGCGGCTTGTAGTGGATGAGGAAGACTAATGTAAATTCAGGCTTGAAAGGATTTATGTCATCTATTAATTAATCATCATTAAAATCATATATACACACACTCAATTATAAAACGGCGGGAGCTGAGCGATAATGCATTTGTTTGACAAAAAAAACCTGTTCACTGTGTTACATCCGGGTATCTATCAAATGTTGGTGTTTCACATCCGGGTATCTGGCTGAGCAGCCATGTTTTTCGTGATTGATTCTCTGAGATTCTGACAGCACAAAACACGCGCCGCTCTGCATCATGGGTAATGAAGTACGTGTCCCCGCTCGATCACAGCTAGGCGTGTGTGACCTTTACCACGCGGAAATATGTCTGTCTAAAAAATGAATAACAAAAGTTTTTTTTCAGTTTGAAATCATCCTAAATGTCTTAGTCAGCTCTTTCTGTTTCATTTGAATACCTATGTTGATCTAAGGTCATTATAAATATTTTACTCTTTCAGTGCGGGGATCGACTTTAGAGGTCAGATTCTGACGTCTAAGATCGGTCCCCGCATTGAAAGGGTCACTCTTAGCTAGCACCAGATATCTACCAAATGTGTGGTTAACCCTTGAAGCGCTGAATTAATTTGTAAAAAACATCGCAACCAAAGCGGTTTTTTCAATTTGAAATCATCATAAATGTCTTAGTCAGCTCTTTCTGATTCATTTGAATACCTATGTTAGGGGTCTACGGCTATTAGAAATATTTTTACTCTTACAGTGCGGGGATCGACTTTAGTCGTCAGAATCTGACGTCTGCAGACGTCAGATTCTGACGACTAAAGTCGATCCCACTGTAAGGGTTAGTGTTGGACCAGCGTCTGCGACGATGTCCCAACCTTAAACCAGCATTGGATCGACAGTGGCGAATCCAAGGGGGGGGGGTTATTTGGGTTATTTAGGGGTTTCTTTATGATTTGGTGATATACTGAGTGAGAAACAGTGCCCAATATGCAAAAACCTTTGGAAATCAAAAATTTTCCCGGTACCGGCCCCTCGACCCCCTTACAGTAAAATATTTTTTTATTAAATTCACCCCCCCCCCCCCTTACCTGAAAAGCTAGATCCGCCCCTGGTCTATGTATCCTGTTAACCTTTTAACCTAAGACGATTTGTTTCGCTTTCCTGTGGGTAATGTTTTAGGGATATTTTATCATTTATCACAATTTTCTTTTTCCGAAGTTTCTTCAATTTATTTTCCATCAGAACATCAACATTTTATATTAGATCATTAATTTTCTGATAAGAGCACCGTTACGACCTAAATGTAGCCATATTTAGATGTCACTGACGTCTCTTATAAATGATGATGCATTCATTTTACTCTCGTGTGGTAATATTGATTTCCACTTCTTGTGTTTTTTTTCACGAGTGTAACATGTGCAACCACTTGTACAAGGGGCTAGCCCACCACCTATAGTTCTAGTTTGTCAAAAATTCTAACCTTTCCAGGTTTTACAGCAAACAGTCATTAGATTTTAAGTTTATTGGTGAAATATTTGGTCGAATAAAAACAAAACAAATTAAAATGAGCCAACTGCCAATGCACCTTCAAATGGGTGACAATTTAAATTGAAGACCTTAGCGGGCATAGGGGAAACACTGACATAAACTGGTAATTAACCCTTTCAAGCCTGAATTTCCCATAATCATCTTCATCCACTACAAGTCGTGAATTGCTGTCGCAATTCTCGACTTGTAGTGGATGAAGATGATTTGATGTGGGTGAAAAAGTAAAGAAAATATTGCTAAGTATTGATAAGCCAGTTTCATAGAAATTTTCATTCTAAAACCCCTAGAATGAATGAATGAATGAATGAATGAATGAATGAATGAATGAATGAATGAATGAATGAATGAATGAATGAATGAATGAATGAATGAATGAACGAACGAATGAATGAATGAATGAATGAATGAATGAAGAAATGAATGAATATATGAATGAATGAATGAATGAATGAATGAATGAATGAATGAATGAATGAATGAATGAATGAATGAATGAATGAAGAAATGAAGAAATGAATGAATGAATGAATGAATGAATGAATGAATGAATGAATGAATGAATGAATGAATGAATAACCACCCGAGCAATTAATCAATTAACCAATTGAGCAAACGGGAGAGTAAATACAATATATATACAATATCAACTATTTAAAACTAATTGAAAACAGTTTCTATCACACTCTTTTCGGATTTTTCTTATCACATCTCTATCATATCTTTGTGTTATTTTACACACTGTATAAGAATATCAGTTTATCGTTTTTTATTGCATAAATCCATCGTTTATATATATGCTGCTTGAATAGATAGGCCTAACTATTCCCTTACAAGTTAGGGCACGTTGACCCAATGTTGTTATCGGTCCCCATAATTATACACGTTTCCAGTACATGTTACAAGCCATGGAAATTTAGTAAACAATTTGTGTTAGTTTGTTATTCTAGCAAGTCTATTTGGTTGATATTTTGTATTTATTTGAATCTGGAACTGCTCACTCGCAAAGATTCCGTGGCTATTTTTTTAAATACCATATAATTTTTACCATTGTCTTATTGCATACTCCAGTTACTGTAGCATAATTATGCACTTGTATATATTTTAGGTGTCTACGCTTTCCAGGGTGTCTTTTTTGCTACTATATATAATTAGTATGTTATACATAGTAGCTATTTAGTATGGCAATGCCATTTTACATGATTTCAGTTATTTTTGTCATACCATGTATATTATCATATGATTCTAACAAGTTAACGACCTTGTATATACATGTACATATATCTTTTTCGTTTCTATGACAAATAAGTCTGTAATGATGCTAGAATTGCGAATTCTGTTCCTGTGTCATTCATCTCTCCATCACCATCCTCACCATCCTCATGAGGTTATCCTGGTCCAGGTTATTCTTATATGTATGTACACATAGGTGATCTAAAGCCACAGTCATCTATTCATTCATTCGTTTGCCAATTCGTTCATTCGTTTGCCAATTCGTTCGCTCGTTCGTTCGTTCGTTCGTTCGTTCGTTCGTTCGTTCGTTCGTTCGTTCGTTCGTTCGTTTGTTCGTTCGTTCGTTCGTTCGTTCGTTCGTTCGTTCGTTCGTTCGTTCGTTCGTTCGTTCGTTCATTCATCGATTCACCCTCTCAGTACTGGCAAGTTCTATAGGAAAATCCCTTTCTTCGCTGAATTTTAAGGTAAGATTAGCAAATAATATCTTGCTGAAATACTAAGTAGCGCTGCATACTGATATGATGCACATGCAAGATAAGCATTTGAATAGTTTTAAGCATTTCATATAGGAAACCACAAAACTAAAGCTTGGAGCACACAGAAACTAAAATCCTGGGACAGCTAAGCCTGGTAAATCTATAGCACGGAAAGCTTTGGGTGGTAAGCTGGGAGGAAATAGGAATCAGGGAAAAAAACAACAAACATCAGACGTTGGGCCAATGCTGGCCTAATGTTGTCCCACCGTCTGCGACGCTGGGACAACATCACACCAACATTGTCTAAACGTATCGTACTTCGTGTGATGCGACTTTTGATTTTTGTCTGCTTTATATTCATTCGTTTGATTGATCTGCGTCTAGGAAAAAACAAACATTGGTTCACCATTGATCCAGTGTTGGGCCAACGTCTACAACGTTGGCCTAGCACTGGATCAATGTTTGATTGGTGTATCATGTTTGATGTGAAGCCAGAGTAAAGCCGGGGAAATTGGAAGGTGGGGAGTCGTAATTACAGGTCAGCCATAAAGATAGCGTGTAAATGTGCAGGGCAGAGCAGGAAGGGGAAAAAAGGCAAAGACGAGACTTTCACCCAATGTAGATATAATGCTGGGCCAGCGTAGTAGACGGTGGGCCTACATTAAACCAACGTATCATGCTTGCTTCGTAAGTTCTATGAATATCTTGAAAGTTCGTGTTAAATTTATTTCATTCAACACACATTGTTTGTGCCAGTAACATGTTATAGTTTTTTTGTAACTGAGGTACCATTGTCTATGTCTAAAGCTGTACACCAACAGAATATTGTGTAGCATTTGACATCAATCATACAGCAAACTATACAGCCAAATTACTCCCTGTTCAAAGTCTTTCAACGTACTGCGTTATTATTGAAAAAAGACGGGTCATTGTTTCAGAAAAATGAACGTAATAAGACACCCAATCACTCATTCAAATGCCTCATCATCTCTCCCTCAAACCCCCCCCCCCCTCACCTCATCATGTGTACTTTCATTTTGCACTTAAAAAAACGTCTTGGTCGAAAAGTGACGTTAATCTTTATATACTCAGTTAGCTACCCAAAAATCGTATCTAATACATCCTCACAAAAATGATTTTTATTTAGAATAAAACTTTGATAACAGAATTGTCTGATGTTTTCATGTATTTAACCCTTTAAACCCTCACGATGCATCAAACCATCATTTTGCACCTCAGAAGAATAACTTTATTTCCCAAAACGAAAATTTGCTGTTTAAACTGTTTAAAGATAACACTAATTAGCCCCCGCCGTCACCGTAGGTGAGACGGAGGGAGCTATGGATTCTACCTTCGTTTTTTTTGCCTCTTCTTTTGCCTATGACTTTGTAAGAAAATAAGCTAGAATAACAATTTTTAGTATGTGGGTTACTTCCAGGTGAATAATGGACAGGTTAAAATATTTTTAATCTTAGTTCAATACGCAAGGTCGCAGAGGAGAAAATGATGATGTTACGGCGTTGGGCCGTTGGGCCGTCCGTAAACAATTAGTTTCCGGAGCATATCTCTGAAAGTACTTGTCCGATTGTCTTCAAATTTTATTTATTTTCATTTGCCACCCACTTTACGTCTTCTTCATACACTACAAGTCGAGAATTGCGATAGCAATTCGCGGCTTGTAGTGGATGAGGAAGACTAAGGTAAATTCAGGCTTGAAAGGATTGATGCCATCTATTGTTTAATCATCATTACAATCATATAAACACACTCAATTATAAAACGGCGGGAGCTGAGCGATAATGCATTTGTTTGACAAAAAAAACCTGTTCACTGTGTTACATCCGGGTATCTATCAAATGTTGGTGTTTCACATCCGGGTATCTGGCTGAGCAGCCATGTTTTTCGTGATTGATTCTCTGAGATTCTGACAGCACAAAACACGCGCCGCTCTGCATCATGGGTAATGAAGTACGTGTCCCCGCTCGATCACAGCTAGGCGTGTGTGACCTTTACCACGCGGAAATATGTCTGTCTAAAAAATGAATAACAAAAGTTTTTTTTCAGTTTGAAATCATCCTAAATGTCTTAGTCAGCTCTTTCTGTTTCATTTGAATACCTATGTTGATCTAAGGTCATTATAAATATTTTACTCTTTCAGTGCGGGGATCGACTTTAGAGGTCAGATTCTGACGTCTAAGATCGGTCCCCGCATTGAAAGGGTCACTCTTAGCTAGCACCAGATATCTACCAAATGTGTGGTTAACCCTTGAAGCGCTGAATTAATTTGTAAAAAACATCGCAACCAAAGCGGTTTTTTCAATTTGAAATCATCATAAATGTCTTAGTCAGCTCTTTCTGATTCATTTGAATACCTATGTTAGGGGTCTACGGCTATTAGAAATATTTTTACTCTTACAGTGCGGGGATCGACTTTAGTCGTCAGAATCTGACGTCTGCAGACGTCAGATTCTGACGACTAAAGTCGATCCCACTGTAAGGGTTAGTGTTGGACCAGCGTCTGCGACGATGTCCCAGCCTTAAACCAGCATTGGATCGACAGTGGCGAATCCAAGGGGGGGGTTATTTGGGTTATTTAGGGGTTTCTTTATGATTTGGTGATATACTGAGTGAGAAACAGTGCCCAATATGCAAAAACCTTTGGAAATCAAAATTTTTCCTGTTGCGCTATGAAGAATGAACGCGAAATCTTGTATGATTCTGTAGCCGCAATTATCAATATACAACCGACAAATGAAATGTTTCTAGGAATTATGACATCTAGAGACATAACAGTGGTGAAGTCACTAGCGCAATTTATATATGGTTGCTTTAAACAAATTAAGGGCTAAAACCACTGAGTATATTAAATCTGTCACCTGTCGCTATATTATTCATATTATCATGCCCTCATGATCTGACTTGGGTATTACCACTTATCAAGACGGTTGTTGCTCTCGGATCTTATTATTTGGCTTTTTGGGGCCGGTTAGGGACGTTTCCGTCACCTTTGTTATCAGACGAGGTGGGGCCTTATGGAGGATTTCAGAGTTGCTAAGTCAACTGATTTTCTCCATGAGGTCGGGAATGTTTTTCTTCGATTGTAACTCCGAGTATGTGGTTCTAACTAGGTCGTGATTGAAACAGTATGAATTAAACAATATAGTGAATTATAAAAAGGCCTAATGTTTTTGTGCGAGGACCATGTCCTGTGTGAATTGCACAAATAATTTTTAACCGCCATTACTACTGTTATTACGTCGTTAAGTTTGCACCACTAGTCAATCTCAGGGAATCTCCGCGCTCATAGCGACTGTGCTTGCATGGTCACATGACACGGAGCTACCTGTTTATGCCATATTTATTGTACTTGCATGATATTTTATTTAATTTTAAAAAATACTATATAATTTTTACCATTGGCTTATTGCATACTCCTGTTACTGTAGCATAATCATGCACTTGTATATATTTTAGGTTTCTACGCTTTCCAGAGTGTCTTTTTTGCTACTATATATAATTAGTATGTCATACGTAGTAGCTATTTTATCTCTGGTTTTGGTGCGGGAAACAAAATGATAGACCTCTATGTTATCTTGGCAATGCCTCTTATTTCATTTTTAGTAGTAGTCATTTATATTATCGAAATACCCAGTTTTTATTTTGGCAATGCCACTTAACATGATTTTAGCTGTGTATGTCATACCATGTATATTATCATATGATTTTAACAAACTAACAATCTTGTATTTACATGTACATATATCTCTTTCATTTCTATGACAAATAAGTCTGTAATGACTTTTCTTTTCTGTCAATAAAATATCTGTCTGTGTCTGTCTGGTACCGGCCGCTCGACCCCCTTACAGTAAAATATTTTTTTATTAAATTTTAACCTCCCCCCCCCTTACCTGAAAAGCTAGATCCGCCCCTGGTCTATGTATCCTGTTAACCTTTTAACCTAAGACGATTTATTTCGCTTTCCTGTGGGTAATGTTTTAGGGATCTTTTATCATTTATCACAATTTTCTTTTTCCGAAGTTTCTTCAATTTATTTTCCATCAGAACATCAACATTTTATATTAGATCATTAATTTTCTGATAAGAGCACCGTTACGACCTAAATGTTAGCCATATTTAGATGTCACTGACGTCTCTTGTAAATGATGATGCATTCATTTCACTCTCGTGTGGTAATATTGATTTCCACTTCTTGTGTTTTTTTTCACGAGTGTAACATGTGCAACCACTTGTACAAGGGGCTAGCCCACCACCTATAGTTCTAGTTTGTCATAAATTCAAACCTTTCCAGGTTTTACAACAAACAGTCATTAGATTTTAAGTTTATTGGTGAAATATTTTGGTCGAATAAAAACAAAACTAATTAAAATGAACCAGCTGCCAATGCACCTTCAAAGGGGTAACAATTTAAATTGAAGACCTTAGCGGGCATAGGGGAAACACTGACATAAACTGGTAATTAACCCTTTCAAACATGAATTTCCCATAATCATCTTCATCCACTACAAGTCGAGAACTTGTAGTGGATGAAGATGATTTGATGTGGGGGAAAAAGTAAAGAAAATATTGCTAAGTATTGATAAGCCAGTTTCATAGAAATTTTCATTCTAAAACCCCTAGAATGAATGAATGAATGAATGAATGAATGAATGAATGAATGAATGAATGAATGAATGAATGAATGAATAAATGAATGAATGAATGAATGAATGAATGAATGAATGAATGAATGAATGAATGAATGAATGAATGAATGAATGAATGAATGAAGTAATGAATGAATAAATGAATGAATGAATGAATGAATGAATGAATGAATGAATGAATGAATGAATGAATGAATGAATGAATGAATGAATGAATGAATGAATGAATGAATGAATGAATGAATGAATGAATAGATGAATGAATGAATGAATGAATGAATGAATGAATGAATGAATGAATGAATGAATGAATGAATGAATGAATGAATGAATGAATGAATGAATGAATGAATGAATGAATGAATGAATGAATGAATTAGTGAATAACCACCCGAGCAATTAATCAATTAACCAATTGAGCAAACGGGAGAGTAAATACAATATATATACAATATCGACTATTTAAAACTAATTGAAAACAGTTTCTATCACACTCTTTCGGATTTTTCTTATCACATCTCTATCATATCTTTGTGTTATTTTACACACTGTATAAGAATATCAGTTTATCGTTTTTTATTGCATAAATCCATCGTTTATATATATGCTGCTTGAATAGATAGGCCTAACTATTCCCTTACAAGTTAGTATGTACTTGGATATAGTAAAGTTACCTCAAAGATATGTATAATATTTATATATTTGCATACTTCACAAGCTGGAAATAAACCATTTTCTTGGCACGATTTGTTTTCAAAATATTCAAACGCAAATGGAAAGAAAATTCTCGACATCACAAAGTTTTATGTACTAAATTTCGTATTTGCGATTGATTTTCTCGTGGTATGTCTGGTATAGATCACCCCCCTCCCCCCTCCCCATGAGTAGTGAGTACCATCCCCCCCCCCCCCCCCCTCGTGAGTACCGGTCAGTATCGGTCTACACCATCCACCTGTCAGTACGCAGGACACTTTGGCCCAATGCTGGTATAATGTTGGGCCAGCGTCGCAGACGGTGGCCCAACATTAAACCAACATCGGGCCAACGTGTCGCATCCACTAGCGATTACATTAGTCCAGTGTTGGTTTAATGTTGATCCATCTTCTACGACGTTGGCCCAACGTTAATCCAGCATTGATTCAGCGTCTCATATCCACTGACTATCCATAACAAACACTAGATATTGATACAATGCTGGCTTCGTGTTGGCCCACCGTCTGCGACGCTGGGCCAACATTAAGCCAGCATTGGTCAGTGGGTAGTCAGTACTGTTTATTAGTGGTAACATTCCTGACATACCAGACTGTTACAGAGCATCTAGAAACACGGCTAGTGTCTGTACCACTTGGTAAGAGACTCATTACAACCAGGATTAGCAAACAAACACCGTGTCTGCACAATTCTGGGACAATGTTGGGCTAGCGTCGCGGGCGGTGGGGCAACATTGTCTCAGCATTGTGTGAACGTTCCGTGTTTGCTGGGCTTAGCCTAGAGTCGTGTCCGCGGATAATGATTCATCTAAACCTGGGTTTATCCGGAAATACCCAACAAGTTAGTAGTTAGTACTCATCAGCCATGTGGGACCCATCTGCATGTACGCAATGGGATGGGATCGCGCAAAGATTACTAAAGTGCAGAAAAGCCCAAAATACAAAAAAGTAATTGATGAATTACATAGCAAATTATCAACATGTAATCAGTCATATTTATAATTCAATGAGTATTTCAATATTTTGAGTCGTTTCTTTTTGAGTCTTGAGACTTGTTTTGAGTCTTTTCTTTTTCAGACTTGTTTTGAGTCGTTTCTTTTAGAGTCTTGAGACTTGTTTAAGTCGTTTTTTTTAGTCTTGGGACTTGTTCTCATTTTGTGCGCGATGATAAATCACCAAAACGGGGCCAGCTATTTTCATTCTAGAGGCTTTCACTTTTTTGTAACAGTCGTTGTTCAACATGTTTGGAATTTGATTCCTAAATATATGGATCACAAAAAGCAATCATTCGTGATCTTTAAAAATATCGCCCAATAACCTCCTCTGGAATTTTACACATTATTGATTGATTGATTTATTGATTAGTATTTAGACTCCAGACACCTTCATTTGAAATATTATATAATATTAAATTGTATATAATCAGGAAATTTTCACCCACTTGAAGTTGTGTCTCGCTAACGCGACCCACAACTTCAAGTGGCTGAAACTCGTAGTAGTTTATTTTGAAACCAAACATTTACAAATCTTGATATTTAAACTGTAATTTCATTCCCAATAAATGTGATTTAATAAAACAGATTAAAAACGACCATAGCGCTTAAACAGTCAGCCATTGGGGTGGACAATTGCGGCCGTATATGGATGGAAATTAGACTAGATAACCTAAATGTCAAATTTCTTAATTAAAAATAATACACTGTTAGTTTCTGCCAGGTACCAGTATAGATGAAAATCATAATATCCCAGACACCAAAAAAGTCCCTCATGTTACAGTATCCCTTGGACTTAGAGTGTTAATGGATATTACATATATATATGGTAATGTAATTACTTGACATCCGGTGACATAATAGCCTTATTTGCATCATCTAGGGTTGTAATGCAGTGCTGGTGGGAGGGAATATTCATCCATCCATCCATTCATTAGTAGTTTTAGTAGGTTATGTCCGTCCGTTCATCCGTTCATTAGGAGCAGTAAACTAATGAAGTATACTTCATTCCTCTCAGTTATTACATAACAGACAGCCTGCAGGGGATGATCCAGGATATGACTGACGGGGGGGGGGGTGCCCGATATTCAACTAGAAGTTACATACAAAAGCTGCCAATTCAGCCTCCTCTATATGTTCTTCAGAGGTCCGGTTATGCTCCCTGTCTTGAGGGGTCCACGTATGCTCCCCCGGAAATTTAGAAAGCTATATTCGTGCTCAGCGGTTAAAATTTTCAGCGCGGGGACCGACTTTAGATGTCAGAATCTTACGTCTATAGACGTCAGATTCTGACATCTAAAATTGTTCCCCGCATTGTAACAATAAAATATTTCTAATGGCCGTAGAACCATAACATAGGTATCCAAATGAATCGGAAAGAGCTAACTAAGACAGATCTCAAATTGAAAATAGCCCTTTGGTCTCTTCGTCATATAAAAATATTTCAGCGCTTTAAAGGCTAAAGGGTTAATGAGAACTGGATGTGTTGAGGGCTTCTGGTGGACATGGATACAAGAGGCCCGCCGCCCGGGGATAGCCGTGTTGTCCTCTCCGAGGCCGTGGATTGATGTATTTGCTTTACCCGAAAAATTCAACATAGCGGTGACTGAGCGCGATCTCGACCCCAAGGTCCGAGAAATGTCCATAACTTTTTAATGACTGTGCGAGCTGGGAGCTGAGCATGCGGGCATGTAACTGAATTGTTACTGATTCTAAAAAAAACTATTTAGATCTGATTATTCGAGGGCTAGTCTTGGATATGACCGTCTAATGAAATGTCCCACGATTTTGTACGGGGTGGCTGAAACAGGTTTCAGCCGCTGGGGCTAGCCCGGGGATACTAGAGGAAACAATCAATGATTGATTTCCGGGAAATGGTGTGTAGGTGGGGGGGGGGACAACCCGGATGTACTGAGTGTTTGCTGACAATTTAATGGCTAGAGGTGACGTTTTAATAGCTATAGCTGGTAAACGAACCGTGAAAGCGGCATTATGTAATTCGTCCTCTCGTAACAAGCATGTCATGTCTGCTACTGCTACCATATATCGTCCCCTTGGTATTAAAGTGTGGTATCTGCCACTTTTCAAAGTGGCAGATACCACCCTTTAATACCAAGGGGACGATATATGACTTTTTGGCGCTAATAAGTCAAGTAATATACAAAATACACACATCTCAGAAAACTGATATATTTGCTAACGTCGAACCATTTTTGTGAGGAGACGTTGGTAACGTCGAACCATTTTTGTGAGGAGACGTTGGTAACGTCGAACCATTTTTGTGAGGAGACGTTGCTAGCGTTGAACCAACATTAGTTCAACGTGTCCAGTCCTATATGCTGCAGTTGAGAAAGGGCCGTCAATTAAAAAAAAAATACGGGGGTTAACACATTAAGATTCTCCCACCCTCGTCAATATGTGGAAAAGTAATAATATTAGTAGTTCAATTTATTTTGTTTCGTCCTAAACGAATCTTGTCAGCGAAAATGAAGACCCCCCCCCCCCCCCCCCGATTGGCAACCCTGCTACATGGATTAACATTGGGGGAAGAATGTAGTTTTATAATTCATCTGTCGATAAAACCAATAATTGAAACCTGTATTTTCAAATTCTACACAATATCCACGCTATCTCAGAGAGAGAAATAGAGAGAAAGAGAAACGGGGGGGGGGGGTGGCGCCTAGGATACCCTGTAAAAGACAAGATGCACATTATATCTTGAATCAAGTTCGGGTCAAAGTCAAGAAGGTTTGGCTTCGATCTGACGCTGGTTGAACAAATCTGTCAATTTGCAAAATTATTCCACCTGATCCAATTATTTGGATGTTGACCCGAGGCGGTTATTTTGATGTTCTCCCGAGGCGTGACAGTTCCCATTAATCACAAGAGATTGACCCAATTTTGGGTTAACGTCATAGATGGTGGTCAAATATTGACCAAAAATTGGGTCAATATCCCATGTACTGCTATTATAAAGCATGTCATAGGGGGGTCTTCTATATTTAGGAGGAAAACGGAAAATTCTAGTGCAAACAAACACAGTGGGCGGGCTATGATTCAGGTAACCATGGTAAGCTAGAACTGACTTAGATCTAATATTTGTTCGTGACTATCATTTGTCCAACAACACAAGCACCGACAAAATACTGAAAAACTGTTTCCAGAATCAACTGGGACATATACGTCTCTCTTTCATAAATATTTTTTTAATAAAAATCATCTAATTACATTTGTATCTCAACATTGGTCTTGGAAGCGTCTCGGAAAAGTCTTTGAATTATCCTGTAATTTCCTTATTTCCACTGTGTACGAACGCTACAGATGTGAGACGTGGTCAATGTAAATAGACGAAAATCTAATTTGTTTAATTCCATCAGCTCGAGGGGGTTGGCAGTTGTGGAAAAGGTTTCCCCAGAACAGCTTTGATCGATAATGGTGGGATCTGTCTAAAAATAGGAAGGAAACGGAATGACCCTGCAGTGAATAAAACCACGAATAACGAGAAAGTCTCCGAGTTCATCGAGATCTGAGTAACAAGTGGGTGGGAATTAGTCAGAGAAATAGATAGATATATTTTATGGATTGTCTCTCTTTCCAGAAACAATGTGTACTTATAACAGCCCCCCCCCCCTACTTCAACCCTTACAGCACCGGGACCGACTTTAGACGTCATAATCTGACGTCTGCAGACGTCAGATTCTGACGACTAAAGTCGGTCCCGGCACTGTAAAAAGTGAAAATATTTATAATGGCCGTAGGCCCATAACATAGGTGATTTGAAATTATCATAAATGTCTTAGTTAGATCTTTCTGATTCATTTGAATACCTGTGTTATGCGTCTACGACCATTATAAAGATTTTATTTCTTTCATTGCGGGGAGGGGATCGTCTTTATACGTCAGAATCTGATGTCTAAAGACCTCAGATTTCGACGTATATAATAAAGACGGTCCCCGCTCTGAAAAACTTAATGTTGGCCCATCATATACGACGCTGGCCCAACATTAAACCAACACTGGGCCAATGCCTCGTGTTGGCTGGAGGTTTGCTTTTCTGGACAAACACACCCCCGTCTCCGATGAATCTAAATCTATATAACATCGTCCCCTTGTATATGAAAGGGTGTATCTGCCACTTTGTAAAATGGCAGATACACCTTTTCATATCTAAGGGGATGATGTTATTTATATTGAATCTATACATAGCAATGACCGGAAAGTAGCACAATAGATATATATAGTAAATCAACTGACTTTTATCGCCACAGACCAAGATTGTCTTTGTCGACTTTATTGCTGTGTGAACCACAGAAAAAACAGCTTTTGTGATAGTTCAAATACATATATCAGATATATGAGATATATAAGATGTTAGTATATCTAATATATATTAAACGGTTTAAATTCGTGGTTTAATAATGACAACCGAGCGTATAACCGATTCGCGCCGCATAAAAAATGTACAAAAAATAAATAAATAAAAATGACCAATATGTCAAAGTTGACATGTAAACGATCAATAAAACCTTTTATGTTATCAGATTTATTCATTTATTTTTATTTATTAAAAAGTATTTATACAAGGTGTATGCATATTAACAACGATGCTATTTTTTAAATATGTTCCCTGTTATACATTAAATATTACAATACATTACTAAAAGATGTGATATTGTAGATGGTACTATATATACAGATTAAAATATCCATAATCTAATCATAGCTGCACTTCAAATCAATTTAATTAACACTGCCATAGGAAGCTTTTTTAAACCACATGTTATTTTGTGTATATCAGATAAGAATTAAAATTAATTTAATGTTAAAACCCAACAAACACAAAACATTTGTATAACATTTATACAATGTTGGATCAACGTCTTCGGCGTTGATCCAACATTGTATAAATGTTATACAAATGTTTTGTGTTTGCTAGGAAGTGGCATTGCTATGACAGATCAGATATTTACTTCCGTGTCATTGAAAATAATACTTATATTCAGCTGTACATTTTAGACCTGACTCATTGTGGGTTTAACCCTTACAACGCTGAATTATTTTTGTATAACCCTTTAAGCCCGCACGATGCATTAAAGCATCATTTTATATCCCTGAAAACAGACCTAATTTTGCTATAGCTAAGGGTTTTATAATGAAAATCTCCATGAAACTGGTTTACCAATACATGACAATTTTCTTAATTTGTCAACCACATCAAATCATCTTCATTCACTACAAGGCGAGAATTGCGACAGCAATTCGCGGCTTGTAGTGGATGAAGATGACAATGGTGAATTCAGGCTTGAAAGGGTTAAACCATGGAGTCTAACGGGTTTTTTAAATTTGAAATCATCATAAATGTCCTACTTAGTTTTTTCCGGTTCATTTGAATACCTATGTTATGGGTCTACGACTCTTAGAAATATTTGCATTCTACAGTACGAGGATCGACTTCAGACGTCAGAATCTGACTGGTCTAAAGTCGTGTGGTAGTGGTTTTGGTGATGGTGGTGTGGTACTGTAGCATAATTATGCACCTGTTTATATTTTTGGTTTCTACGCTTTCCAGAGTGTCTTTTTTGCTACTATATATTATTAGTATATTAAACATAGTAGCTATTTTATCTCTGGTTTTGGTGCGGGAAGCAAAATGATAGACCCCCATGTTATCTTGGCTATGCCTTTTAATTTTATTTTAAGAAGTAGTCATTTGTATTACCGAAATACCCAGTTTTTATTATGGCAATGCCACCTAACATGATTTTAGTTGTTTATCATACCATGTATATTGTCTTATATGATTTTAACAAACTAACATTCTTGTATATACATGTACATATATCTCTCTTATTACTATGACAAATAAGTCTGTAATGACTTTTATTTCTGTCAATAAAATATCTGTCTGTCTGTCTGTCTGGTATCCCGCGCTGAGAGAATTAATTATGGACCTCATTCCTTCCCGTCTGGGGAAGATTCAGCATTTTAACTTTGTGAAGAGCTTCCGTGACCGAAAGGTAGCGTGCTCGGCCTCAGACCGCCAGTCTGGAGGGCAGTCTTATCTCATTCATCTCACCCTCCTCAGGATGTTCCTCTGGTCCAGTTTAGCCTATGTTTGCAAAGGTGTCTGTGGCAGAGAGAAGGGGGATGGGGGTGATTTCAGATTCAAGTAAACCGACAAACCCACTGAGAAATGGCTAGTCTATCTGACCACTGGACAATGGGTGTTTTTTTTCACAATCGATTTATTTTGTGGTGAGATAAATGTATCCATCCTTCGGGGCAGCGAGGCATTGCTAATCTTAGAATTGGAAGCCCAACAAAAAAAAACGCTTCCCCAATATTGACATGATATCAGCCCAACGTCGCAGACGGTGGACCAACATTAAAACGGCATTGAGTGAGCCCCTTGAGTTTGCTGGCCCCTCAGCCCATGAAACAGGAAACATTGTATTAATGTTGGGCCAGCGTCGTAGACGTTGGAACAATTTTAAAGCGACATTGTTTTGATGCATAGTGTTTACTGGGAGTAGATCAATGTTGGTTTAATGTTGGGTCAGCGTCGCAGACGTTGTCCCAACATTAAAACAACATTGGTTTATGGTCATGTGTTTGCTTGGCTTCGGACAGTGTAAATATTACTTTGCTGACTGACATTATTAAAGACATTTCGTTTCGTACATGTTAGCATCACTGTTATTGGGAACGAAATACCAGTTTTAATTGACGAAACATATTTATATTTATGAAGAATAGGTATCATTGACAATAATTTTTTTGACTAATTTCATCACAAGAGTGACATTTTATTTAAAGCTATTTAGACTTTCTACTGATCTAAAAATGCTCCACAATGTTAAACTAACATCCAATGTATCGTGCCTTCTTGGGGTTAGTCTGGTTTAGAGATCGGATACTGGGAGGGGTTGGCGAAGGGGGGGTGGGGGGGGGGGTGATAGAGCGGGTACTCGGGGGGGGGGGGTCATAGAAAACCTCCCTGATCGATCCCTGAGGGATGGTAGGGGTCCGTCTATATATAGGATGGTAGCGGACTGCACCGGGCGCTCAGTGACAAGAGACGTGCTCTGTGAACTGATAACGAGGCTAAAAAACGGAAGTCACGCCTCGAGCATGCCGGGATACCAGCCTGGTGATACAGCCAGAGAGCATGCTGGGTAACCAGGTGATATATACAACTAGAATACAGCCGGGATTCAGTGAGAGTTGAGCGAGACCTTGAGTATATAGCTGTGGCGTGTGAATTAGTGAATCCTGTAAACTGTCCCGTGTGTGGGGTGCCAGGAAAACCAGGAATACCACGCACTGCAGCACACACTGAGGAGAAACTAAATGCCGGACTGTGGTAAAAACAGAAATAATAACGCAACAGACAAACCAGGGTGTGTAAAAGCGGAAGATTGACGGAATGGACACATCTGTAGGCTGGGGAAACTTGAGAACTTCCGGTACTTCCGGGGATTTCGAAACATTTGAAGAAAACTAGATTATGTGGGATTTTCGGATCTTCTGGTCTACTAACTGAATAGACTCTCGAGTATGTGTTGTGTTGTTTTTAACATCACCGTGGTAGCCGGTGTCATCAAACATAATACAAATACTGTAATCGTGTGTGTGAGATGTCGGCCGGCATCGTAGACGGTGGACCAACATCAATCCAACATTGGACGAATATCTAGTATTTACTGGAACACAAAATATTCACCATTATTGGCTTAATGTGGATACAGGTGGCTAACATAAGCCCTTGAAACGCTAAATTAATTTGTCAAAAACATCGCAACGAATGGGTTTTTTTTCAATTTTAAATCATCCTAAACGTCTTAGTTAGCTGTTTCTGATTCATTTGAATACCTATGTTATGGGTCTACGGCCATTACAAATATTTGTATGCTTACAGCGCGGGGATCAACTTTAGTCGTCAGAATCTGACGTCTACAGACGTCAGATTCTGACGACTTAAGTCAGTCCCCGCGCTGTAAAGGTTAAGCAGTTAACATTGTGTCAATAATATGAATATTAACATGTTAAGTTAATAATTTAACTAAAAATCAAATAGACGAATTTTTGTATTATTAAATATAGCCTAAATAAATCTAATTTGTTTATTTGTAATATATTAAAAAAAAAATAACGCAGATATGGTCATATATAATTTTATATTATTAGGACCCCCTATCTTTATTAATAAACTAATTGACACATGAAAAGCATGAAAAGTCATAATTTTGATTCAATAATAAGAATTTTATTTAGGATAGCGAGTCTAAAATATTTTTAGACTAGAGTATTTTAACAATACAATTTAAAATTCAAGAATGGCGATGTTTGACTTTCTGACAACGACTAAGCAACGACTAGGTGGTGGACCTTTTAAACAAACATTAGACAAAGTATCGTGTTTGCTAAACAAAATATAATAAGTTGTAAATAGGACAAACAACTTCAAGTGGCCGAAAATTACTCATATTTGTTTAATTTTAGACCAAACATTTTCAAATCTTGATATACAGTGCTCCAAACTGTTCAAAGGCATGGAGTGTACAGTGCTGTCTATGGTACTGTGTTGTGTGCACTATAAATAACCCTTGAAATCATTTGAAATAAGAGTAGGGCATAGTCTCGGCTTCGGGCTTCCTTTTGTCGCGATATTGCCTCAATGTGCAGAAAGCGACGTAAAGCAATATTCCAGAGACTGTAGACGTAATATTCAGGTGTACTACAGAGTCATACTATTGATACTATAGAATGTAATACATGTGTAGCGTGGCGGAGACGTGTGTGGGAGGGGGAGGCCTGTGCTGCCAACAACTGAAGGAAACTGACCCAATGTTGGATTAATGATGGGCTAACGTCGTAGACGTTAGCCTATAATCAAACCAGCATTGTGCCGTTGCTGTGTTCCCCCAACCCTTCACAAACACATAGCCTGGGAAACTGTGCATCTGTCGGATAGATATACAGCTCCTTCAACATGCTCCAATGCCAGGATCGCGTATCTACCCTGATCATACCACGTCACCATGGTAACGATTGCTATCGTTACCAGCATGATGTATCTATGGTTACATACATCGTGATGTTTATATAGGATTGTTGTGTGTTATGATGCACTGTGTGTCTCTGATCTGTAGTAGTCACTGGGGTGTTTTCTGACGGTGGTGGGTTCGACCCCGATATGGCTCATTCCTTCATCTGTGGCTCGTAACTCAAGGGTGCTGGGATCGAATCCCGGCACGGCTGGATCATGATGATTGACACCGTTCTTGAGCATATATACAGTGCTGCCTATGGTACTACTGTGAATTATAAATAACTCTAAAGTCATTCGATAAGAGTAGGACATAGTTCCGATTTCGGGCTTCCTTCTACCGCGAAATTGCCACAATATGCAGAAAACGAGGTAAAGCAATATCTTTATGATGGCTTGGCACTTGAATTATAATTAGGTATTGTTGTTTGTCATTATGCATTGAAATTTTGCATTGTGCTTTGGTATTGTTATTCGGTATTATGGTTTGGAATTTCTGTTGAACATTGAAATTTGATATTATCGTTTATTATCGCCGTCGTTTGGTCTTTCCAATCAGCATTGCCTTTTGGCAATAACAATTGTTTAATTTGAGATTGTCATCGCAATTTGGCATAACGCTTTAGCTTTGAGCTTTGGCATTGCTTTTAGAATTGTCTCTTAGCATTGACATTTGACAGTCACGAGCTGTATGGCATTGTTATTTATGTTGCTTTGTCATTTGGCAATTTAATACGTTTATCCCGTTGCGCGTGGTAAAACATATATATATATAGGCCATGTAGATTTACTTACTGACCTTTATGTTCTAGTAATGTACACTAAATGTCAGTCTAACTGAATATCCTCAACAGAAAAAAAGTAAATTGTTTTTTTTCAACAGATTATACATAATAAATACTCAATAAAGTAAATTCATCTGATTTTATATTTTCCGTTTGAAAGTCAGCTGACATTGCCGGCCAATTATAGCTGCCCATCAGTCTCAGATGGTGGCGCACAAAACTGTTGGCGGTGCAGGGTGTGACTAAGGAAATTGTAATCTGATTCTATTTTCTTTGGTGTGACCAAGGATGTTACTTTGTAACCTCCTTGCATGGTGTGACCAACATCCCACAGCTAGGGCGTTCGCGTCCTGTTGTCATCCCATGTTGGCATCAGCTGCAACTGGACCAGGTGTGAATTGTCTCTTTCAGGCGTGGTGTTTGTCATGGTTTGTGACAAGCGAGGTGTTGGCCATGGTTTGGTCATAGTTTATGACACTCTCATTGTACTAAGTGTTCGGTATTCTGTGTACAGTGCAACCTGTACATACCGGACCCTGTCCAAACCGGAATCCTGTCTATCCCGTAATAATTATTAACCTGTTTCAGCCACTGGTGCTAGGTGTGACTAAGGAAAATAGAATCTGATTCTATTTTCCTTGGTGTGACCAAGGATGTTACTTTGTAACCCCCTTGCATGGTGTGACCAACATCCCACAGCTAACGGGTTCGCGTCCTGTTGTCATCCCATGTTGGCATCAGCTGCGACTGGACCAGGTGTGAAGACTAATCCCCAGCAAACGCGAGGATTCACTCAATGCTGTTCCAATGTTGGCCCACCGTCTTCGACGCTGGCCCAACATTGGAACAGAATTGGGTGAATGCTGGGTCTCTTTCAGTCGATGTGTTGGCCATGGTTTGTGACAAGCGTGGTGTTGGTCATAGTTTGGTCATAGTTTGGTCATAGTTTGGTCATGGTTTGGTCATGGTTTGGTCATGGTTTGGTCATGGTTTGGTCATGGTTTGGTCATGGTTTGGTCATAGTTTGGTCATGGTTTGGTCATGGTTTGGTCATGGTTTGGTCATGGTTTGGTCATAGTTTGGTCATGGTTTGGTCATAGTTTGGTCATGGTTTGGTCATGGTTTGGTCATGGTTTGGTCATGGTTTGGTCATAGTTTGGTCATAGTTTGGTCATGGTTTAGTCATGGTTTGGTCATGGTTTGGTCATGGTTTGGTCATGGTTTGGTCATGGTTTGGTCATAGTTTGGTCATAGTTTGGTCATAGTTTGGTCATGGTTTGGTCATGGTTTGGTCATAGTTTGGTCATGGTTTGGTCATGGTTTGGTCATGGTTTGGTCATGGTTTGGTCATGGTTTGGTCATAGTTTGGTCATGGTTTGGTCATGGTTTGGTCATGGTTTGGTCATAGTTTGGTCATAGTTTGGTCATAGTTTGGTCATGGTTTGGTCATAGTTTGGTCATGGTTTGGTCATGGTTTGGTCATGGTTTGGTCATAGTTTGGTCATAGTTTGGTCATGGTTTGGTCATAGTTTGGTCATAGTTTGGTCATGGTTTGGTCATAGTTTGGTCATAGCTTATGACACTTATTGTAATATGTGTTCGGTATTCTGTGTATTAACCGATGTTGGGTTAAGGTTGGTCCAGCGTCGTAGACGGTGTGCCAACTTTAAAAAAACATCGATTATCATTTATGACCTTTATTTTTCTCTTGCCAACTGAGCCACTTGTTTTATGTCCATATAAGGACATCCTATTCGTGGATCATCGCATTGTGAAACATCGTAGAAATAGAACAATTCAAGCCGTTGGAAACAGAGGGTTTGATACTTGTTAAAGTAGCAGGTATCACCCTTGAAGTCCCAACATCAAGGTCAATTTAATCAGTTTCGTGCAGCAAAAAGCTACACAATTCTGACCCCAATTGCTAACCAAAGCTGCTACTATTCATGTTTAATGATAGGAAATACCTGAGAAATTATAAGATATATGCATGTTAATGATAATATACATATATATGTTCCCCACACCAAAACCAGAGATATAATAACTCCAGTTGTAGCTATTATTTGTAGGAGCAGTGAAAAAGACACTCCGGACAGCATAGAAAAATATATAATATTAGAGAAGTTGATATAACTAGAGAATGTGCAAAAACAATTAAATAAATATACGATATTTAGTAGAGGCATTTTAACATGATCGAATAATATTACAGAATATCCAGATATAGTGTTTGCCATAACGGTTAAACGTTAAAATGTAACTATCAGCGTCTAAAAACCAGTGATAAGATAATGCACAGAGGAACAACAAATATGTTCTTGAAAATCACAGAGACCAACTAACCCTCACAGCGCGGGGACCGTATTTAGACGTCAGAATCTGACGTCCACAGACGTCAGATTCTGACATCTAAAGTCGGTCCTCAGGCTTTGAGAGTAAAAATATCTGTAATGCCCATAGACTCATAACATAGGTATTCAAATGAAACAGAAAGAGCTAACTAAGACATCTATGATGATTTCGAATTGGAAAAAACATTTGGTCTCCATAGTTTGTACAAAATTAATTCAGTGCTTTAGGGATTAAAGCCTCTACATAATGATAACAATACACTCCACTCTTCCAGGAATCAGGTGCTCGCCTAAAGGCACACGCCCTATTCCTTTAATATGATGCGCAGATGAATGCGCATCGTTAGCATATCTCAGGAGGCAGGTTATATAACCTGTTTGTGATATCATATTGTATTACGTTAAGCCTTCTGTGACTATGCCAGCACTAGCTGGAAAACATGAAACGTCCACCCAATGCAGGTTCAATGCTGGGCCAGCGTCGCAGACGGTGGCCCAGCATTGAACCTGCATTGGTAAAATGTGTCGTGTTTGTTCACAGCAGATACAAAACGTTGAACCAATGCTGGTTCAATGTTGGCACACTGTCTACTGAATCTGGCCCAACGTTAATCCAACATTGGTCCAATGTTTTGTGTTTGCTGGGTTGACTACCAAACAGACAGTAACATTATACTCCAGGCCATGATCCCATGAGGGCGGGGGCCCTAGGGTAGTGGTTAGCACCGCTGCCTTTCACGCCAGAATTCGGGGTTCGGTTCCCGGTCTCGGCGGTTTGAAAGAAACAAATAATGTTTCTTCCCCATCCACGTGTGAAAGTTAGTATTGTGGGGAGCTTCTGTGACCGAGAGGTAGCGTGCTCGGCCTCAGACCGCCAGGGCTCGAGTTTCGAATCCTGTGTCTGGAGGACAGTGTCATCTCAATCATCTCACCATCCTCAGGAGGTTCTCCTGGCCCAGTTTAGCCTATATGTGCACAAAGGTGGCCTAAAGCCCGATTCATTTTATTTCATTTCATTTATGATTCCATGATTTTCAATGATTCTCAGTCGATTCTCAACCGATTCTCTTGAAATTTTGCAAATGCTATTTTCTAGTCTTATCCCAACTGCTGTAAAAAAATCGAAAAAATATATGAAGTATTTCTAAAGTTAAATCATTTGACATGTAATGAAATTGTGGGTTTTAAGCAGCGCTAGTTTAATGTGTTTATAGAGGGACGTCATAATTTGCTGTCAAATTTCGAAATGTTACACATTTTTCAAGGCTGTTGGGATGGTTTTAAAAAGTAGTGTCATGAAAATTGGTTTAGAATTGACTAAGAAATCAGCGAAAAAGATGCGATGCAGGTTTACCTGGTGTGAGTTATCACAGAAAACACGAGACATTGGACCAATGCTGATTTAATGTTGGCCCAGCGTCTGTGACGCTGGCCCAACATTAAAACAACGTTGGTTCAACGTCTCCTGTTTGCTGGGATGAAACAAACTCGTTTGCCTATTCAGCATCACTGCAACTCTGGCCCAATGCTGGCCTAGAGTTGGCATCGACGAATCGTGTCTGTTATGTATATACTTCCAGCAGGTTCACTATCTGATGATAAACATATCACCATAGCTACGGCTCTGACCAATCAGCGTACAGATGACAGGCACGTGATGGTCATTGAGCAGTACAGGAAGTGGTGGGTTTAATTAAAACCAGGAAGGTTGAGTATAAGCTGCAGACACAGACAGTGGAGGCCTGGGGCGCCTACATGTTTGCTGGGTAGGTCTATATCACAGAGAACGGTCACTGTATCAGAGTCACGTCTTAATAGGAGCGTGCCAGGCATACGTAACAACCAGTGACAACTGCTACATACATGTAGTGTCATCCACATCCTAATAGGCGTGTGTCAGCCTAAGTAACCGACAGTGACTACATCATCGTGTCAGGGACAAGTGACAGTAGTAGGTCCTCAGTTAAAAAACAGACGTTGGGCAGATTTTGGTCAGACCTTGATGTTGGTCAGACGTTGACGTTGGTCAGACGTTGGGCAGACTTTGGTCAGACGTTGATGTTGGTCAGACGTTGGCGTTGGTCAAACGTTGGTTAGACGTTGGTCAGACGTTGGCCAGACTTTGATCAGACTTTTGATCGGACGTTGGACAGACGTTGATGTTGGTCAGATGTAAGTCAGACGTGAACGTTGGTCAGACGTTGGTCAGACGTTGGTCAGACGTTGGTCAGACATTGATGTTGGTCAGACGTTGGTCAGACGTTCGTCAGACGTTGGTCAGACATTGATGTTGGTCAGACGTTGGTTAGACGTTGGTCAGACGTTGACGTTGACCAGACGTTGGTCACACGTTGGTCAGACGTTGTCTCACCGTGGCGACGGCACCCTGTTTTGCTGGATCACTGTTTTACAGCTACTATATACTGGATGTAGAAACAATGTTGTTTTAATGTTGGTTCTGTGATGCCTTGCCAACTTTGAGCCAGCATTGGGCCAACGTCTTGTGTCTGGTCACTGATACTGTTTAGTCCTACATTTTCACGATACGTTGTCCCAATGCTGGTTTAATGTTGGGCCAGCGTCGCGGACGGTGGCCCAACATTCAAACGTTCATTCAATGTTGGTTTAATGCTGGGCGCTGGCCGAACATTAAGCCAGCATTGGACGAACGTTTGTTGTTTGATCAGATTGAAAGCCGTGGTGCGCCAGATAAGAGTAGGCGTGCTCGTGTTCGCTGGGTATTAGGACGTGGCTCTGCTGACTGTAAGATACTCTCTACATCATTATAACACTGGCATCACAGCAGATCACAACCAGAAACCAGAGAGACTAGGACACTCTACGCCAGGCGAACATGGACAAACGCAGAAACTAGGACACACTACGCCAGCCAAACACAGAGACTAGGACACACTACGCCAGCCAAACTCAGAAACTAGGACACACTACGCCAGCCAAACACAGAAACTAGGACACTCTACGCCGGGCGAATAGAGATACTAGGACACACTACGCCAGGCAAATATAGACAAACAGAGAGACTAGGACACACCACGCCAGGCGAACATGGACAAACACAGAAACTAGGACACACTACGCCGGACAAACAACACTAGGCAGAGTCTGACAGATCTGTCAGCTGTGTATCCGTTTTTTGTAGGCTGGGTGTCGGACTTGTGGGGCGAGTGTCGGACTAGTATCTATCTCGCTGTATTCCTGCTTCCAGTATGGTGAGTTACTCAGGGCTATACTCACGCCTTCTCAAACTGTCAGCCGACCAGAAAAACACTGATAACGTTGCCATGGATACTGCTTCCATGGGTACTTACACAGCTGTCTTTGATCCTGATATGGTTGTCAAGGCGACAGATGGCGGTGACAATGGTGATGCTGCTATTATTGGTGACTTAGTCAAAGATAATGTCGCTGTCATGGATACAACAGGCGTTGCCATTGATACCAATGCTACTAGCAGGGATGATGGGGATATAGAACCTGCCGGCGACCAATCACAGCAGATCAAACCCGGGTCAGAGGTCAGAGAAGAGATGACCCAAGGTCAAGTGCTGACATACCGGATCCGTCTGGTAAGTTACCATGGTAATCATGCTGTTGTCATGACAACCTAGCCAATCATAGGAATTGTTTTAAGCATCTTATTGATTTATTTGCATGCAAAATAATACAGTTGCAATATGCACAATAAAATATATAATTGAAAATTGCTGAAAATTGCATAAAAGTATAAAAAGTATTTGTGTGCATAATAATTCCCGGTTTCAAATTGTGAATCGTGTTAAGGCGACGCAACTAGGAGTGGGTTTGAATTTACTAAGGATTGTGATGTTAACCTATGCAGCTCTACATTATGAAATTTAAATTTTGACACACTTTAAGTTGTGTCTCGCTTGATCGTGTGAGGAAATACAAACGTTGTTCATTTTTCGTGCGATGTGGAAAATATACAGCACAATGTTCAATGAATATTTTCATTGTTCATTGTTCATTGAACGAGTGTTGTATTTTCCCATATCGCACTCAAATGAACACGGTTTGCATATCTTCATGTTTATTTTCCCTTCATAATTATCTTTTTGTTTATTGAACAAACGGCTATGGACTAGCGATATACTGTAGATCTGGCCATTTTCGCGTGTTTAAATTTTTCGTGAATTTCTGATTTTTGGACTTTTCACGAAGTTTAGAATTCGCGATTTTTCTTTTTCTTTAGTATCGCTATTTTTCGCGAGATTCTTGAATTCGCGAATTTGTCCTCCGCGCGAAATTCTTGAAAATTAAAACCTCGCGAATATCACCAGGTCTACAGTAGCATATGACCCTTAAAAGCCGAAATATTTTTGTATCAACCACGGAGACCAAAGTATCATTATAATTCTTTCAGTGTGGGGACCGTCTTTAGACGTCATAATCATAACCCTTTCATGTCTAAGGCGACGTTATGTTACGATAATATAGAAGTTTGTACGCCAAACTTCTATATTATCATAACATAATTGAATTAATCCGTTTTTGCCAGCTCACAGCGCCACTATTTTCACGACAAAGCAGCATCCTACACCCCCCCCCCCCCCTTGATTTAGCATCCTACACCCCCCCCCCCCCCATGATTTCTCCGCTATCTGTCAGAACTTGTGGAATTTTCCATAGTCGCTCGCTGCATCACGAATACCATATTTGTTTTCTGTTAATGCTGATAGCATGACAATAAGTGATTGGATCCTGCAGTTAGACGACTCAAAAGTTCATATAATGTCCAAATATGAGCAATGTTTTGGTGTCGAGTGAAGAGAGGAGGGGGGGGGGGCATACTTAAAGACCTCGATCATATTATGTAGGGCAGGGGGGGTTGGTTGGTGGAGGTAGATGCACCTTGGGAATTCAGAGTATATGCCGGCCAGCGGAAAATTATATAGAAAATGTTAAAAACTTCGCATTGGTGTGTATGTGATCGATGATAAAAACACTATTTTATTCTCGTGTTTAGTTATGTAATCAATAAATGTTACATGACGTCTCAAATAATTGTAACAAAACCGCCAGATTAATGATCGATGATAAAACTATGATAAAATTTTAATCTCGAGTTTAGTTATGTAATCATTGAATTTTTACATGATGCCTTAACCCTTTGACAGCCGGTGCCGCATATATTCGAGTTTTCATTTTTATTAGCCCATTAAGTACCACATTTTAAATATGGTAAAGATAAAATGTGACATCAATCAGCAATATTTGAAAAGAGTTGACCTCCATTTTGTCAAATCTGAAATTTTTTCACTCACTTGAAGTGGGTGAAAAAATTCCAATTGAATAATTTGGCGGTTAAATGGTTGATTATTGTAATAAAGCCGCCGGGATGTAGGCTACCTTGTTGCATGCCGGGTCACATTTGGTGCTGACGCCGGGCGTCAATTTTGTGACGCCTCTTCTGTTCCCATAACGCCCACCAGAAAACAGGTGTTAACAAAACACTCATTCTAAACAGAATAAAAACGCACACTTATTCTAATAGGTGGAAAAAAACACAGTTTGCATCAGCACGTGATAGCAGCCTACCACGTGACACGGTACAAAACGTGACTTGAGCGAGATGATGAATTGAGCGAGATGATGAAACCCAATTTTGAGTCAATGTTGGGCCAGAGTCGCAGACGATGGGCCAACATCGACTCAACATTGGGTTGAATAATAAGCATAATGACTTTTTGGATCGTTACTTTTCGGATCGTGACTGGATGGTTTGTTAACGACTTTTATGGATATTTTTTTGTGGTGCATATATTATAATACTGACATTGGTGCTTAAAGATAAACTTACAATCCTATAAAAAATATTTTTTTTAAGTCTCAGTATTTGCCAGTTAGAATTGTAAGTGAATGGACCTCTTTTCTTCCCATAAAGATCCTTGATTCCACCTCTGTTCACTCGTTCAAACGTCAGCTAATGCTTAAATATGAATTAAAGTTACACCAGTCGTTTAATGTTTACAAATCTGAATTATTGGATATGCTTATTTTGAGTTAATATTCTACTTTGTATTCGAGCATTGTTTGCTATGTGTCGCATTGTTTAATAGTGTATAACCTGATAACAGCTTCTTTTTACATTAAGAGAATTGGCCTCGTGCGTCGCCACTTGCTTCTATATGTATAGTTGTATTCATGCATAGTCTATACACATGTAATTAGACCTATAGAAAGCTTAATAAATATAAATAAATAAATAAAAGCAAGCGCCACTTTATTCATTTACATATAATAGTGAACACGCCTGACAGTTGGCCTATATGTGGACAAAAGTAGCATAAAACCCCATTCATTCATTTTATTTTGCCTGACAGGACGTCATTACCGAATCTGACACGCCTGCGCGGTGGGGGGGGGGGGGGGGGCGGGCTTTAAGTGAGCGGGTGGTACTACTCGTGGGAGTGAAGCAAAATATGATCCTACATAATATCAATCTATCAACTATATTGCATGACAATAACAAATTGTTCGGCAATTAATGCTCGATACATCCCTGCAAACACAACACCCCTATAGCCAATGCTGGTGTGTGTGATGGACCAACAATAAACCAAGACTGGGTCAATGGCTTGTGTTTGCTGGGAAGGAAGCGTAACAAACCCAATACATCGGACCAATATTGGTGTAATGTTGGGCCAACATTGCCTCATCGTTTCTTTTTCTGAAATATCCAATCAACTTCGTAAATGTGAATATTGCTTTACGTCGCTTTCTGCACATTGAGGCAATATCGCGACAGAGGAAAGCCCGAAGCCTGGACTTTGTCTATTCCCTACTCTTATTCGAATGACTTCAATGGTTCTTTATAGTGCACAGTACCATAGGCAGCACTGCACACTTCATTCCTTTGAACACTTTGGAGCACTGTATATGCACAACCACGATGACAAATATCCGTCCCGACCGGGATTTGAGCCTGGTACCTCCAGGTTACAAGCCCCAGTCGATATGAATGAGCCATCGGGGCCGGCCAAATCCAATCAACTTTGTGACTCCTTCAATCTTAGTGATCGATATTAGAGGATATTGGCTCTGTGGGGGGTCTAGCTCTCCGCGGGGGTAACACGTGATATCCAGGGTTTCCAATCTCAGCCAATCACATTTCGTCCCGTTGGGACGTCTCGTTTGATTGACAGCTGATTGATGTGATAGATACGCCCACTCAGAGATGGTTTTTCTTATTGCTTTATTTCAAGTTTGGAGGATGAGGGAGACTTGGGGAGGGGTAGGGGGTGACGAGCCTACACCGTTAAGGTTTTGGGCTGTGGATTGCTCAATTCGTTTTACCCTGGAAAATCAACGCTTTTCCACATGGCGGTGACTGAGAGCGATCTCGACCTAATGTCCATAACATCCAAACAAACGCGATACATTGAAACAATGATGTTTTAACGTTGGCCCAACGTTTGCGACGCCGGCCCAACATTAAAAAATCATTG
>OZ024916.1:73830741-73915741 GCA_964017125.1 Flabesymbios commensalis
AGGCTCACTGAAATGAGAGGTTACGGGCTCGAACCCCGTCGATGTCACTTGACTGGACAGATATCAGGTTCATTCATATCACATCTTTGACTTTTAAACAGATTAATTAAATAATTTAAATTTTCATGAAGCTGTGTTTCGCTACCGCGATTTACAAATAGAGGCCTACCACGGGTGCACCTAGCACCGCATACAGATTAATGTCAGTATCAACGCAGAGTGGCTAGTGTTCCCAGAACACTATGTGGCATTTTTCCTATTTTGCCGACTGTAAACGTCAGAATCTGACGTCTGTAGACGTCAGTTTCTGACGTCAACAGTCGGTCACCGTTTTTTGATCGATATCTGGAAATATCCTACTGAAAGAAAAAAACCTAGCCAAACCTAAATTCACATTTACTTGGATCGCATGATTTTCGCTGATTTCTCAGTTAATTCAGAAATTTAGCAAACACTATTTTTCAAAACGATTCCAACAACCCTGAAATTTGTTTAAATTATATGGCGTATTTCAAAAGCTAGACCATTTAACATGTAGTAAATTGTAAATTGCGATGTCCCTCTATAGACCCATTAAACTAGCATTTGAAATATTCAATGTAATTTCACGAAATTTTTGCTGTTAGGATTTGAGTGAAAGGTGGCATTTGCTAAATTTCAGAGAAATTGAATCGTGCGATCCCAGTTAACTCCGGTTAATCCGAATTTGGGTATGGATATTATGGAAGCGAGGCCGCCATTAACGTGCACCCGCTAGGTCACAACACAAATACGTGACATCGCTTCTTCTTTTTTTTTCATTTGTCTTATTTAGGTGTGATTTGGACACCGAATGGGCGGGGGCCCTAGGGTAGTGGTTAGCACCGCTGCCTTTCACTTTCGAGTTCGGGGTTCGGTTCCCGGTCTCGGTGGTTTGAAAGAAACAAAAATGTTTCTTCCCCATCCACGTGTGAAAGTCAGTAATGTGGGGAGCCTCCGTGCCCGAGAATTTCGAATCCTGTGTCTGGAGAACAGTGTCATCTCAATCATCTCACCATCCTCAGGGTGTTCTCTTGGCCCAGTTTAGCCTATATGTGCACAAAGGTGGCCTAAAGCCCAATTCACTTCATTTTGGACACCGAATCTGCCCATTTGCAAGCAAACGTACTACCTCTCAGCCACAATAGACGCCCTTATAACACACCCTTCACGTAAACAGTGTTATAAATACCGCCATGATAGGCCAAAATACAGTAACTGCCCACTTTCCATGTGTGGAGTTATTACCTTTTGGCCTAGCATGGCGGTATAATATGGTTATGGAGCCCCTGCCCGGTAAGATCGAGACATCAACCCAATGTTGTTTTAATGTTGGGCCAACGTCTGCAACGCTGGCCCAACATTGAAACAGCATTGATTAAATGTGTGTTGTTTACTACGTTTTCACGCCGTCATTAGATGATTATATGACCTGTGATGACGTCATCGGCGTACATGCTAAAAGCCCGCGTTACGTAACCTCCCAGCAATCACGAGGCATTCACCCAATGTTGTTTCAATATTGGCCCTCCGTCTTCGACGCTGGCCCAACATTGAAACAACATTGGATGAATGCCTCGTGTTTTCTGGGCTGTCTCATTACGCTCCGTCAATGAATGCATCCATTATTAACGCCAAGTCTCATTAAATCAATGACTAAGCACTAATGACGTATTTAAGTACCAAATGGTGTAACATGACTAAAATAGAAATAATGGTATTATCTGTCAGATTAAAGGGGAAATGAAGATATATTATCTTGTCAGCGTCCTGTAATATGTACTCACATTGTTTTCATCGTGGCTGTACATATTTTATACAATACTCCAAAATGTTTAACGGCATTTCGTGTGTAGTGCTGTCTATGATACTGTGTGCTGTAAAGAACCATTGAAGTTATTCAATAAGAGTAGCTCAGTCTCTACTTTGGGTTCCCTTCTGTCGCGATACTGCCGTGACTGTGAAGGAAGGAACGTAAATCATTATGGAGATGAGTTGATATGCGAATTACTGAAGCAAATTCCTCAATGCGTGAATAAAGACGAATATATATCTGAGGCTTTTTTCGCATATGTTCTGTTTTTGGCTGTTGCTTATGAGCTGAATTTGGTTGTTTTTTCGGTAGATGACTTTGGCTTTTGTTTAGTGGCTGAATGTTTTTGGTTGTTATCGGTTTGTATCTATGTGACTGTTTATTTATATTTATTTATTTATTTGACTTCCAGTTAAAACATGCAAAAATGGTACAATATCATTATTATTGATTGAGTTTTTTTTAACATGTTATTAACTTTGGTTGACGGGAACAGGTCGATACGACCTCTACAAGGCCTGTCAACCATATTATTGAAATAATATTATATAGTAAAATAATATATGACAATATATAATATAAAACTGTTCACTGGTTATAGGTGCTGCCATACTTACCATGTAAGGAAATGTCATATCCAGTGTTTAAAAAAACACTGTTTTTATGTACATCCTATGTACATAGTATAGATTATTAATTTTGCGATATGTACACATAAAATGAAATAAATAAATGTATCACGGAACAATACTGTCTGAATCTCGAGACGTTGAACCAATGCTGGTCCATCATTGCAGACTATGAGCCAACATTGAGCCATCATTTGGTCAGTATATGCCTGCTGGAATTCGCCCGTTATCTTAGTTGTTGCTGCTGTGTATGTTCGCGCATTCCGCCCCCACATATTAATTATTTACCTCACCACCTACTCAGATTCTGTTAGCGTAGATCTACGAGCTTATGCTGAAATGTCTGTCTGGCTCTACTAGTATTACGCGAGACGTTGGCTCAATACTGGTTGGATCGTGGGTCAACGTCGCAGACGGTGGCCCACAATCAAACCAGTATTGAGCCAACGTATTAGTGATGTTGCTGCTGTTGCTGCTGCTGCTGCTGCTACCCGCTGTTGATGTTTTTGTTGCTACTTCGGCAACTACTGTTTTTCATGTTGCTGCTGCTGCTGCTGCTGCTGCTGCTGCTGCTACCGCTGTTGATGGTTTTGTTACTACTTGGGCAACTGCTGATGCTGTTGCTGATGCTGATGCTGTTGCTGCTGCTGCTGATGATGATGCTACCGCTGTTGATAGTTTTTTTGCTTCTTCTGCTGCTGATGATTTTGTTTCGGTTTCAGTCTCTGCTTGCTTGTTAAGTAAATATCTGTTGTCGTTGGATTTACACAGCAAAAACTTTCTTCATCATCATATTCATTCACAGACCACCATGGCTACAATGTTTTTCTTTTCATGTAAATATAGATGTAACTGTTTGTTGAGATTTATTGTGAAATGGACAATTGTACATGTATTTTTGTTATGAGCTAGGCTAGTGGCTGGTAACGGCTGTCCAGTTTCCATAATATATGTATTCTAAATCAGTAGATGTTCTATTACAAACTAAATAGCAGAGATCCTGGGGAATAAGACCCTGCCGCCTCACAGCTCGCTCCTCGCCGTCGGTGGTCAGATTTCGAAAAAAGAAAATGATCTGATCAATAGTGATAGAAGTCAATTGCTGCTTAACGTCAGTTCTCGGCCTCTAGGTAATTTAAGTGACTTTGCAATAGGTTAAAAAGAGGGCAATTCGTTGATGAATGAATGATGTACAGATTATGACGTTGGGGGCGTAGCCTGCGGGGGGGGGGGGGAGGGCAAGCGAGGCAGCTCCCCCCCCCCCCTGGAATTCTCAGAACTTACTTGTAAAATGGCTCATTTGTCACAATATTGGAGAATGCAGCGACCTCACCCCCAATGCCGCTCCCTAGGTTTTGCCTCGGCTACGGCCCTGACGTTGGGGGTGGGGTGATAGGGCAGGTTGTGTTGTTGAGAATGTTTTCCTTCACTCGCCCGATAAGAGGTTCTGGCCATGTCTAGGGGATTAACTTCCAGACATGCCCAGACGTTCAGATACTTACTGAAACGAGATAATTAATGAACTGATGAATAAATCAATGAATGAATGAACGAAATGATGGATGGATGAATGAGTGAATGAAATAATGAATGAATTAATGAATATATGAATGAATAAATTAATTCATGGTATATAATTGTGATGTTATATGCTTTATTGCCTTTATTTCGCTCTTGTTGTGATTGCCTTTATTTCCTGTTCGCTCTTTTGCTGTGGTTGTCGATCTCCCTCCGTGCTATTATGTAAAACGCCGGAAATCCCCATGGTAAACTGATAGTACAAAGCATGGCCGTCTACGGCTACTGTGGGCTCTCAAGCATGCTGCTGCTGCTGCTGCTGTTGCAGCATCATCAGAAGCAACTTTATACAATACCATGCTGCTGTTGCAACAACAACAGCCGCAGCAGCATCTTTCTCAGCAAACACGGGACGTTCTGCCAAGGTCGGATGAGTGTTGGCCCACCGTCTGCGACGCTGGCCCAGCATTGAACCAACCTTGGGCCGATAAAAGTCTCGTGTTTGCTCGGTTAGGCGTTTGTATCAACAGAAACAGATGCATGCACCATCTGCTTCTGCTGCTTCTGTCTCCCTTGATGCTGCTGCAACTCCTGCCACAGCAACAGAAGCAGCAAAGTACATCATCCGTTGATGCTGCTGTTGCTGCTCTTAATACAGCATCATACACCATCTGCTTCTTTTCCTGCTGCCGCTGCTGCTGCTGCTGTTGCTGCTGCTGCTGTTGCTGCTGCTGCTGCTTCTGTTGCTACTTCTGTGTTACTTCTGTTGTTGTTGCTGCTGCTGCAGTTGCTGCTGCTTCTGATGTTGTTGCTGCTGCTGTTTCCTGCTCTGGCAGCAGAAGCCGATGGTAGATGTTGTGTTTGGGCACCAGGTGTCAGTCAGTTCGTACCTGATGACCGATCTGTGGTCAGATACATGTAAGGCGGACAGGAGGAGGCACGGGTCGGGCATGGCAGGATACACGGATAGCTGATAGGGATAGGGATGGCATAGTGAAGACAGCTATCAGGACGGATACAGGCTGATAGTGATAGTGATGCCAGATTACACCTACCATATAGTGAAGACAGCTATCAGGACGGATAGAAGCTGGTTAGTGATAGTGATGCCAGATCACACCTACCAGATAGTGAAGACAGCTATCAGGACGGATAGAAGCTGATAGTGATAGTGATGGCAGATTACACCTACCATATAGTGAAGACATGTATCAGGACGGATAGAAGCTGTTAGTGATAGTGATGCCAGATTACACCTACCATATAGTGAAGACAGCTATCAGGACGGATACAGGCTGATAGTGATAGTGATGCCAGATTACACCTACCATATAGTGAAGACGGCTATCAGGACGGATAGAAGCTGGTTAGTGATAGTGATGCCAGATCACACCTACCATATAGTGAAGACATGTATCAGGACGGATAGAAGCTGTTAGTGATAGTGATGCCAGATTACACCTACCATATAGTGAAGACAGCTATCAGGACGGATACAGGCTGCTAGTGATAGTGATGCCAGATCACACCCACCATATAGTGAAGACGGCTATCAGGACGGATACAGGCTGATAGTGATAGTGATGTCAGATCACACCCACCATATAGTGAAGACAGCTATCAGGACGGATAGAAGCTGCTAGTGATAGTGATGCCAAATCACACCTACCATATAGTGAAGACAGCTATCAGGACGGATAGAAGCTGCTAGTGATAGTGATGCCAGATCACACCCACCATATAGTGAAGACAGCTATCAGGACGGATAGAAGCTGCTAGTGATAGTGATGCCAGATTACACCTACCATATAGTGAAGACAGCTATCAGGACGGATAGAAGCTGCTAGTGATAGTGATGCCAGATTACACCCACCATATAGTGAAGACATGTATCAGGACGGATACAGGCTGCTAGTGATAGTGATGCCAGATCACACCCACCATATAGTGAAGACAGCTATCAGGACGGATAGAAGCTGCTAGTGATAGTGATGTCTTATTTACCCTACAGCACACCCAATATATAGTGAAGACAGCAACGATATCATGAATAATGAAAACAGTAAGTTTTAACGATAATGTGAATATTAACATTAAGGCTGCAATTAAATAGTGAAAAAAACAACGATGTAATTACAATTTAAATCTGCAATGACATAGTGCATAAAGAAGACAATACCGGTATAATGAATACAGGAAATATAAATACGGTAGAATGATATTGAAAAGAACGGTATAATGATATTGAAAATAACGGTATAGTGATATTGAAAACAACGGTATAGTGATAGGAAAACCGCAGCGATATATAGAATATGGAATGATGTACTGTATGTCAGCAACGGTATCTGAAGTAGAAAATAGGAATATATATTGCATACGGATCGAAGAAATAAAAAAACCGCTAACTAGTATATTGCTTATTGCTGATTAATTATGAAACAGAGATTGCTATATTGCATGCAGACCAAAAAAAAATAGAAAACAGGAACTGTTATATTTTGTGAGCACTGGGGAGTTATTAGAAAGAACGCATTTTTCTTAAGAAAATAGTATTTATACGAGAAACCTATCTATAAAATCGTATTACAATGTTATTACAGGGCCATGGATATACTTTATACTGCTGAAGGGCAATGCTATAATTGTTTATACAAACCATATGGTATTGCGCACATTGTGTACACCCTACCACAGGAATTAGATGTGTACCATATGAAATATGAGGTTTGATATTTAATGTCAGTGGCTGGGAAGGTCAGAGACTGACATTATACATCCTGGTTGGGGGTAACATACAGAATTGTGAGTGAGCCAGACTAGCGCTGATAGTCAACAACAAAACATGCGAGGAGGCTCACAATAAAGCAGGTGAAGGAGCAAACACACGACACACACTGTACAGAGGTACAGTTTAGCCTATATAGTGACATAGTGTGATCTAAAGTAACCTACATTTATTCTACATAGATACTATACTGACAACACTCATATTCAACTGATAGTTACATATGAAACATGAAGGTATTGTCAGGATTTCGGAGTTTACAACACTTTGACCGACGGGATATAGAGGTATATAACCAATTTGTGTTGAACTCTATTTTTCAGTACTAAAACTTGAATTCCGAACGTGATTTCAAGCTTCCGAATCGTCGCCTCGGAGCTAAAGGATCCTATCTGCCACTCTGACGAGTGTCAGATAGGATCCTTTAGCTCCGAGGCGACGAAATGTTCATATTCCTCTGGGCTGACGACAAATCCTACTGATGATCTACGGTACTAAGGACATATGTTATACCAAGAAATTCAATAGAGAGATATGACAGACAGACAAACAGATATTTCATTGGCAGAAAAGAAGTCATTACAGACTTATTTGTTATGACAGGAGTATCAGACAGACAGATACAGACAGATATTTTATTGACAGAAATAAAAGTCATTACAGACTTATTTGTCATAGTAATAAGAGAGATATATGTACATGTATATACAAGAATGTTAGTTTGTTAAAATCATACATGACAATATACATGGTAACAACTAAAATCATGTTAAATGGCATTGCCATAATAAAAAACTGGGTATTTCAGTAATACAAATGACTACTTCTTAAAATAAAAGTAAAAGGCAGTGCCAAGATAACATGGGGGTCTATCGTTTTGTTTCCCGCACCAAAACCAGAGATAAAATAGCTACTATGTATAACATACTAGTTATATATAGTAGCGAAAAAGACACTCTGGAAAGCGTAGAAACCAAAAATATATACAAGTGCATAATTATGCTACAGTAAGCACAGATTGATTTATTCATGCTAAACACGAGAGGATCAGTTCGATTTATTCATGTGCGAGGTGACATTAACTTGGACACACTATTAGATCAGATTGATTTATTCATGTGCGAGGTGACATTAACTTGGACACACTATTAGATCAGATTGATTTATTCTTGTGTGAGGTGACATTAACTTGTAATCCTATCAATTGTTACACATCATGGCACACCATTCTAATATGACTTCCTGGGAATATCAATTGTTGGGACACGTATAGCCAGATATGCTGATCATATTGTCTACACCACAGATAATGTGCTTCTATCAGATGTGACACACACAATTATCAGGACGCCCACCAGGTAGCGCTGCAGCATTATGGGATATAAGGAGGTAGGGTGACCTTGACATTCACATCAGCTATTTGATTGGCTTGCTAGATTATGTTATGATCTTTCTACCCCCCCCCCCCTCCCCGTGTAGCTAAGTGCTCCATTACACCCGGGTAATTTATCAGGTAGGGGTCCACGTCACTAAGAATTCTTAACATTTCGGCTTAACCCTTTAAGTCCTCACGATGCATTAAAACATTATTTAACATCCCTGAAAACAGACTTAATTTTTCTACTACTCGGGGTTTTAGAATGAAAATTTCCCTGGAACTGGTTTATCAATACATGGCAATTTTCTTTAATTTTTCACCCACTTTAAATCATCTTCGTCAACTACAAGTCGAGAATTGCGACAGCAATTCGCGGCTTGTAGTGGATGAAGATGACATAAGGTAAATTAAGGCTTGAAAGAGTTAATGATAAACAAACGTCGCAGCCGGTAAACCATCGCTAAACCAAAAAGTTTTATTATTTTACGTATATTTTATTATTTTATCCATATTTCTCTCCAGTTTCAATGAGTTGAGTTTACTCGCGGCTCCAGGTTTATACACAGCTTGGGTACCATTAAGAAGGATGTGAGTGGTCAGCTAGGGGGGGGGGGGGGGGTGACCGCTGTTTGACAGAGTGAGCCATAATGCTATCTCCTCTGCAATATATCATGTCATGGTGACCTCTGTGTCTGGCCTACATTATGTAATGTCACAGTGACCTCTGTGCCATCTCAGAGTGACCTCTGTGTCTGGCCTACATTATGTAATGTCACAGTGACCTCTGTGTCTGGCCTACATTGTGTAATGTCAGAGTGACCTCTGTGTCTGGCCTACATTGTGTAATGTCAGAGTGACCTCTGTACCTGGCCTACATTGTGTAATGTCAGAGTGACCTCTGTGTCTGGCCTACATTGTGTAATGTCAGAGTGACCTCTGTACCTGGCCTACATTGTGTAATGTCAGAGTGACCTCTGTGCCATGTCAGAGTGACCTCTGTGTCTGGCCTACATTGTGTAATGTCAGAGTGACCTCTGTGTCTGGCCTACATTGTGTATTGTCAGAGTGACCTCTGTGTCTGGCCTACATTGTGTAATGTCAGAGTGACCTCTGTGTCTGGCCTACATTGTGTAATGTCAGAGTGACCTCTGTACCTGGCCTACATTGTGTAATGTCAGAGTGACCTCTGTGCCATGTCAGAGTGACCTCTGTGTCTGGCCTACATTGTGTAATGTCAGAGTGACCTCTGTGCCTGGCCTACATTATGTAATGTCACAGTGACCTCTGTGTCTGGCCTACATTGTGTAATGTCAGAGTGACCTCTGTGCCATGTCAGAGTGACCTCTGTGTCTGGCCTACATTATGTAATGTCAGAGTGACCTCTGTGCCTGGCCTACATTATGTAATGTCACAGTGACCTCTGTGTCTGGCCTACATTGTGTAATGTCAGAGTGACCTCTGTGCCATGTCAGAGTGACCTCTGTGTCTGGCCTACATTATGTAATGTCACAGTGACCTCTGTGTCTGGCCTACATTGTGTAATGTCAGAGTGACCTCTGTGCCATGTCAGAGTGACCTCTGTGTCTGGCCTACATTATGTAATGTCACAGTGACCTCTGTGTCTGGCCTACATTGTGTAATGTCAGAGTGACCTCTGTGCCATGTCAGAGTGACCTCTGTGTCTGGCCTACATTATGTAATGTCACAGTGACCTCTGTGTCTGGCCTACATTGTGTAATGTCAGAGTGACCTCTGTGCCATGTCAGAGTGACCTCTGTGTCTGGCCTACATTATGTAATGTCAGAGTGACCTCTGTGCCTGGCCTACATTATGTAATGTCACAGTGACCTCTGTGTCTGGCCTACATTGTGTAATGTCAGAGTGACCTCTGTGCCATGTCAGAGTGACCTCTGTGTCTGGCCTACATTATGTAATGTCACAGTGACCTCTGTGTCTGGCCTACATTGTGTAATGTCAGAGTGACCTCTGTGCCATGTCAGAGTGACCTCTGTGTCTGGCCTACATTATGTAATGTCACAGTGACCTCTGTGTCTGGCCTACATTGTGTAATGTCAGAGTGACCTCTGTGCCATGTCAGAGTGACCTCTGTGTCTGGCCTACATTGTGTAATGTCAGAGTGACCTCTGTGTCTGGCCTACATTATGTAATGTCACAGTGACCTCTGTGTCTGGCCTACATTGTGTAATGTCACAGTGACCTCTGTGTCTGGCCTACATTGTGTAATGTCAGAGTGACATCTGTGTCTGGCCTACATTATGTAATGTCACAGTGACCTCTGTGTCTGGCCTACATTGTATAATGTCAGAGTGACCTCTGTGTCTGGCCTACATTATGTAATGTCACAGTGACCTCTGTGTCTGGCCTACATTGTGTAATGTCAGAGTGACCTCTGTGCCTGGCCTACATTATGTAATGTCACAGTGACCTCTGTGTCTGGCCTACAATGTGTAATGTCAGAGTGACCTCTGTGTCATGTCAGAGTGACCTCTGTGCCTGGCCTACATTGTGTAATGTCAGAGTGACCTCTGTGCCTGGCCTACATTATGTAATGTCAGAGTGACCTCTGTGTCTGACCTACATTGTATAATGTCATAGTGACATCTGTGTCTGGCCTACATTATGTAATGTCACAGTGACCTCTGTGTCTGGCCTACATTGTGTAATGGCAGAGTGACCTCTGTGTCTGGCCTACATTATGTAATGTCACAGTGACCTCTGTGTCTGACCTACATTGTGTAATGTCAGAGTGACCTCTGTGTCTGACCTACATTGTGTAATGTCAGAGTGACCTCTGTGTCTGGCCTACATTATGTAATGTCAGAGTGACCTCTGTGTCTGGCCTACATTGTGTAATGTCAGAGTGACCTCTGTGTCTGACCTACATTATGTAATGTCACAGTGACCTCTGTGTCTGGCCTACATTATGTAATGTCAGAGTGACCTCTGTGTCTGGCCTACATTGTGTAATGTCAGAGTGACCTCTGTGTCTGGCCTACATTATGTAATGTCACAGTGACCTCTGTGTCTGGCCTACATTATGTAATGTCAGAGTGACCTCTGTGTCTGGCCTACATTATGTAATGTCACAGTTACCTCTGTGTCTGGCCTACATTGTGTAATGTATGACCTCTGTGTCTGGCCTACATTGTGTAATGTCAGAGTGACCTCTGTGTCTGGCCTACATTGTGTAATGTCACAGTGACCTCTGTGTCTGGCCTACATTGTGTAATGTCATAGTTACCTCTGTGCCTGGCCTACATTGTGTAATGTCATAGTTACCTCTGTGCCTGGCCTACATTGTATATTGTCATAGTGACATCTGTGTCTGGCCTACATTGTGTAATGTCAGAGTGACTTCTGTGTCTGGCCTACAATGTGTAATGTCAGAGTGACCTCTGTGCCTGGCCTACATTATGTAATGTCACAGTGACCTCTGTGTCTGGCCTACAATGTGTAATGTCATAGTTACCTCTGTGCCTGGCCTACATTGTGTAATGTCAGAGTGACCTCTGTGTCTGGTCTACATTGTGTAATGTCAGAGTGACCTCTGTGTCTGGCCTACATTATGTAATGTATGACCTCTGTGTCTGGCCTACATTATGTAATGTCAGAGTGACTTCTGTGTCTGGCCTACATTGTGTAATGTCAGAGTGACCTCTGTGTCTGGCCCACATTGTATGATGTCATAGTTACCTCTGTGTTTGGCCTACAATGTGTGATGTCATAGTTACCTCTGTGTCTGGCCTACATTGTGTAATGTCAGAGTGACCTCTGTGTCTGGCCTACATTGTGTAATGTCAGAGTGACCTCTGTGCCATGTCAGAGTGACCTCTCTGTCTGGCCTACATTATGTAATGTCACAGTGACCTCTGTGTCTGGCCTACATTATGTAATGTCAGAGTGACCTCTGTGTCTGGCCTACATTGTGTAATGTCAGAGTGACCTCTGTGTCTGGCCTACATTATGTCAGAGTGACCTCTGTGTCTGGCCTACATTATGTAATGTCAGAGTGACCTGCTGATCTGGTCACCATTGTATTGTGACCTGTAAATCTGACCTTCACTGCACAATGGTACACTGACCTAGTAGACTGGCCCTTATTCTCGTGTTACGATAAATCCAGACTTTGGATTGGTCGAGATGGCCATCTTAATCTGAAGCCTACGATATATCATACTTTATACGAGGATACGGGCCCAGGTCTATTTTGTACAATGTCACAGTAACCTAATAATCTGGCCCCGTATTTTCGTACTTGTTATGATAAATCGTAGACTTCGGATTGGTCGAGATGGCCATCCCGACCAATCCGAAGCCTACGATATATCATAACTTGTATGAGAATACGTGCATAGGTCTATATTGTACAATGTCACCTAATAATCGGGTTCCGTATTCTCGTACAAGTTACGATATATCGTTGGCTTCAGGGCATCTCAATCAGTCCGAAGCCCACGCTATATCGTAACGTGTACGAGAAAACGGGCGCAGAATTATATTGTACAATATCACACTAAACTGAAATTGATAAACATATGTTTATGTTTGATCTACTTTCTACAATGTCATACCAGGAACTCTACGTTAGTAGTCCGGTCTACATTGTACAATGACCTAGTAGTCCGTCTACATTGTACAATGACCTAGTAGTCCGTCTACACTGTACAATGACCTAGTAGTCCGTCTACATTGTACAATGACCTAGTAGTCCGTCTACATTGTACAATGACCTAGTAGTCCGTCTACATTGTACAATGACCTAGTAGTCCGTCTACATTGTACAATGACCTAGTAGTCCGTCTACATTGTACAATGACCTAGTAGTCCGGTCTACATTGTACAATGACCTAGTAGTCCGTCTACATTGTACAATGACCTAGTAGTCCGGTCTACATTGTACAATGACCTAGTAGTCGGTCTACATTGTACAATGACCTAGTAGTCCGGTCTACATTGTACAATGACCTAGTAGTCCGGTCTACATTGTACAATGACCTAGTAGTCCGTCTACATTGTACAATGACCTAGTAGTCCGTCTACATTGTACAATGACCTAGTAGTCCGTCTACATTGTACAATGACCTAGTAGTCCATCTACATTGTACAATGACCTAGTAGTCCGGTCTACATTGTACAATGACCTAGTAGTCCGTCTCCATTGTACAATGACCAAGTAGTCCGTCTACATTGTACAATGACCTAGTAGTCCGGTCTACATTGTACAATGACCTAGTAGTCCGTCTACATTGTACAATGACCTAGTAGTCCGTCTATACTGTACAATGACCTAGTAGTCCGTCTACATTGTACAATGACCTAGTAGTCCGTCTACACTGTACAATGACCTAGTAGTCCGTCTACATTGTACAATGACCTAGTTTCCGGTCTACATTGTACAATGACCTAGTAGTCCGTCTACATTGTACAATGACCTAGTAGTCCGTCTACATTGTACAATGACCTAGTAGTCCGTCTACACTGTACAATGACCTAGTAGTCCGTCTACATTGTACAATGACCTAGTAGTCCGTCTACATTGTACAATGACCTAGTAGTCCGTCTACATTGTACAATGACCTAGTAGTCCGGTCTACATTGTACAATGACCTAGTAGTCCATCTACATTGTACAATGACCTAGTAGTCCGTCTACATTGTACAATGACCTAGTAGTCCGGTCTACATTGTACAATGACCTAGTAGTCCATCTACATTGTACAATGACCTAGTAGTCCGTCTACATTGTACAATGACCTAGTTTCCGTCTACATTGTACAATGACCTAGTAGTCCATCTACATTGTACAATGACCTAGTAGTCCGTCTACATTGTACAATGACCTAGTTTACGTCTACATTGTACAATGACCTAGTAGTCCATCTACATTGTACAATGACCTAGTTTCCGTCTACATTGTACAATGACCTAGTAGTCCGTCTACATTGTACAATGACCTAGTAGTCCGTCTACATTGTACAATGACCTAGTTTCCGTCCACATTGTACAATGACCTAGTAGTCCGTCTACATTGTACAATGACCTAGTAGTCCGTCTACATTGTACAATGACCTAGTAGTCCGTCTACATTGTACAATGACCTAGTAGTCCGTCTACATTGTACAATGACCTAGTAGTCCGTCTACATTGTACAATGACCTAGTAGTCCGTCTACATTGTACAATGACCTAGTAGTCCGTCTACATTGTACAATGACCTAGTAGTCCGTCTACATTGTACAATGACCTAGTAGTCCATCTACACTGTACAATGACCTAGTAGTCCGTCTACATTGTACAATGACCTAGTAGTCCGTCTACATTGTACAATGACCTAGTAGTCCGTCTACATTGTACAATGACCTAGTAGTCCATCTACACTGTACAATGACCTAGTAGTCCGTCTACATTGTACAATGACCTAGTAGTCCGTCTACACTGTACAATGACCTAGTAGTCCGTCTACATTGTACAATGACCTAGTAGTCCGTCTACATTGTACAATGACCTAGTAGTCCGTCTACACTGTACAATGACCTAGTAGTCCGTCTACATTGTACAATGACCTAGTAGTCCATCTACATTGTACAATGACCTAGTAGTCCGTCTACATTGTACAATGACCTAGTTTACGTCTACATTGTACAATGACCTAGTAGTCCATCTACATTGTACAATGACCTAGTTTCCGTCTACATTGTGCAATGACCTAGTAGTCCGTCTACATTGTACAATGACCTAGTAGTCCGTCTACATTGTACAATGACCTAGTAGTCCGTCTACATTGTGCAATGACCTAGTAGTCCGTCTACATTGTACAATGACCTAGTAGTCCGTCTACATTGTACAATGACCTAGTAGTCCGTCTACATTGTACAATGACCTAGTAGTCCGTCTACATTGTACAATGACCTAGTAGTCCGGTCTACATTGTACTCTGTCACTATCCCTGTATTCACCCTCACCAAATAAGATTGATACATTATTTGTGGGCTTCTATTTTTAAGGCTTCTTTCCACTAAAGCTCAAGGTCACACAACAGACAAAATCCACGTCAACACGATGCGTTGAACATATGTTGTGTTAATGCTGGGCCAGCGTCGTAGACGTTTGCCCAGCATTAACACAACATTGGTCCAACGTGTTTACAGCAATTCTCGTAATTAACTGGATGCTCCGTGTTTCTTGCCTTGGATGTCACCCCCAGCTCATCCGTGTCAGGAGCTCATCCGTCTGTCCAAGCTGTGACTTTTATTTGAATGACCCTCCTGTTCATCCTACCAACCAATACATTTATCTATATATAGTATGTGTACTGTATGTGTATAATCTGTGTATTTCTATGTATATTATGTGTATTTTCTATGTATTTTTTGTGTATTCTATGGCTCAATTTTTCGTGTAGGTCTATATTCTGTCTATATTCTGTCTATATTCTGCTTATATTCTGTCTATATTCTGTCTATATTAGCTCCCGCCGTCACCGTAGGTGAGCGAAGGGAGCTATGGATTCTACCTCCGTTTTTTTTTGGCCTCTTCTTTTGCCTATAACTTTGTGAGAAAATAAGCTAGGATAACAATTTTTGGTATGTGGGTTACTTCCAGGTGGCTTATGGACGGGTTAAAATATTTTTAATCTGAATTCAATACGCAAAGTTGCAGAGGAGAAAATGATGATGTGACGGCGTTGGGCCGTTGGGCCGTTGGGCCGTTGGGCCGTTGGGCCGTTGGGCCGTCCGTAAACAATTCGTTTCCGGAGCATATCTCTGAAAGTACTTGTCCGATTGTCTTCAAATTTTACACACAACACCCCTAGGGGGTCTAGTTGTGCCTTTTGGGGTATTTGAACTTTGACCTACTTCTGGTTCAGAACTATGACCTATTTAGACGTTTTGACGCGCACTTCGTTTCCGGAGCAGATCTCGAAAAGTACTGGGCCGATGACAGTCATATTGCACATACATGTTCTCTAAGGTCCCTAGTTGTGCCTTTTCAGGTTTTTGGACCTTGACCTTGAAGTTGACCCAGCACTTTGACCTAATTTATAACATCGGTAAATCCGACTGAAAGATTTTGCGGAATATCATGAAAACTACTCAAGTTAGCTACACCATTACTATGAAACAAATTGTGAGGTTTCAGGAGAGGATGCATCTTGAAAAATTTCAAGTCGATAAAATTAAAAATGGCCGCCTATCGGCCATTATTCACCTCGACAGGCCTGATATTGCGGAATATCATGAAAACCGCTCAAGATAGCTACACCATTAATATCAAATAAATTGTAAGGTTTCAGAAGAGGATGCATCCTGAAAAAATTGAAGTTGAGAAAATTCAAAATGGCCGCCTATCAGCCATTATTCACCTCGACAGGCCTGATATTGTGGAATATCATGAAAACCGCTCAAGATATCTACACCATTACTATAAAACAAATTGTAAGGCTTCAGGAGAGGATGTATTTTGAAAAAAATCATTTTGTCAAAGTTCAAAATGGCCGCCAATCAGCCATTATTCACTTTCACATGGCCGTTATTTGGTAAACCGTGCTAGATGGCTAGACCATTACTAAAAAACAAAATGTGTGATTTCAGGAGAGGATGCATCTTGGAAAAATTTGACTCGATAAAATTCAAAATGGCCGCTTATCGGCCATTATTCACTCTCACATGGCCGTTATTTGGTCAACCGTGCTAGATGGCTAGACCATTACTGTAAAACGAAATGTGAGATTTCAGATGAGGATGCATCTTGAAAAAAATTGACTTGATCAAATTTAAAATGGCCGCCTTTTCGGCCATTATTCATTTTCACATGGCTGATATTTGGTAAACCGTGCTAGATGGCTAGACCATTACCTGATTACTATAAAACAAAGTGTGAGTTTTTGGAGGAGGATGCACCCTGAAAATTTTAAACTTACGAATTCAAAATGGCCGACAATCAGCATTATTTACCTCGATAGGCCTGATATCAGGTAAACCGTGCTAGATAGCTAGACCATTACTATAAAACAAAATGTGACGTTTCGAGAGAGGATGCCTTTTAAAAACTTTCGACTCAATCGAATTCAAAATGGCCGCCTATCGGCCACTATTTACTTGCACATTGCTGATATTTGGTAAACCGTGTTAGATAGCTGGACCATTACTATAAAACAAAATGTGAGATTACAAGAGAGGATGCATCTTGAAAAAAATTGACTCGATCAAATTCAAAATGGCCGCCTATCGGCCATTATTCACTTTCACATAGTCGGTTTTTAGTAACCGTACTAGATGGCTAGACCATTACTATAAAACAAAATGTGAGATTTCCGGAGAGGATGCATCTTAAAAAAAATTTTGACTTGATCAAATTCAAAATGGCCTCCTATCGGCCATTATTCACTTTCACATGGGCGATATTTGGTAAACCGTGCTAGATGGCTAGACCATTACTATAGAATGAAATGTGAGATTTCAGCTGAGGATGCATCTTGGAAAATTTTGACTTGATCAAATTCAAAATGGCCGCCTTTAGGCCTTTTTCACTTTCACATGGCCGATATTTGGTAATTCTGCTTATATTCTGTCTATATTCTGTCTATATTATGTGTATTTTCTGTGTATATTCTGTGTATTTCGTATTCTATGGCTATTTTTTGTGTATTTATATGTCTATTATCTGTGTATTTTCTGTGTATATATGTCTATTTGCTGTCTAATTGCTGTGTATTTTTGTGTATTTTGTGTATAATCATGTATATTTATGTATATTTCTGTATATTTCTGTGTATTTTTCTGTGTATTTTCTGTGTATTTCTGTATATTTTCTGTGTATTTTCTGTGTATTTTCTGTGTATTTCCTGTATATTGTCTTTATATTTATCTATATTTTCTGTGTATTTTCTGTGTATTTTCTGTGTATTTTCTGTGTATTTATGTGTATTTTCCGTGTATTTATGTGTATTTTCTTTGTATTTGCAGCCTAACACAGACCACCATGAGGTTTTGTCAGGTCAACATAACTGGTACGCCTGCTCCCACGCCCGCCCTACGTACTGTAACGTCTGTAAAGAGGCATTATCAGGAGTGACGTCACACGGACTGTCATGTGAAGGTATGACGTCATTTCTCAAACTAAATGGGATTTAAAAGCATGAATGTTGCTACCACTCAGTAAGCACAAAACATTTGTATAACATTTATACAGTGTTGGACCAACGTCGAAGACGTTGGGCCGACGTTGTATACATGTTACACAGATGTTTTGTGTTTGCTGGGTGGTTTGCTGGGTTGCTCCCAGCAAACACAAAACATTTGTATAGCATTTATACAGTGTTGGACCGACGTCGAAGACGTTGGGCCGACGTTGTATAAATGTTATACAAATGTTTTGTGTTTACTGGGTTGACTTTGCAATAATTTAAACATAAAGTTAAAATTGATACCTAATCAGAGTCTATGTTTTTGCTCTGTGGAACGTTCGCTAAGAAAGACTCTGATTAGGCATCTCTTTGAACTTGATGGTGAAATTGGATTTTTTCGGAGGTAAATGGGAAACTATATAAATATGTTGAAGGCATGAGAACAAGAATTGTCAAAGACATAATATTGGGAACTATACTTGTTTGGTGTGCGCCTGTCCTCTAGGAGAATTCAAGTGATGCGTCAATAACCTAAAAGGCTTTTGCGTCTCAATCAATCAATCAATCAATCAATCAATCAATCAATCAATCAATCAATCAATCAATCAATCAATCAATCAATCAATCAATCAATCAATCAATCAATCAATCAATCAATCAAATATTAGTAATTTTGAACATGTTCAAGATAAGACGCGACAATAAACAGCAAAATTTTAAAATTGTTGTTTAATCTCCATTTTGTGCGATCTGAATAATTTTCATTCACTTGAAGCTGTGGATCGCGTCAGCGAGACACAAATTCAGGTGGGTGAAAATTCTAAGTAAATAACTTGGCGGTCAAAGGGTTGAAGCTAAGAGATTATTCATTGTCCTCAGTGTGGCAGCCTGTGGCGTCTGATTTATATAGTAATAATACATTGTCTGCAGCTGTATTGTGTTTTGACAGTAATGGGCCGCCGCCACCGCCGCCGACGCCAGGTAGGCACCATTATGCCGAGGTGACGACACACGTTAACCTACACTCCGTAGCAGTGTGTGCTTTAAATGGGGAAAATGCCTCATATTTGTTTAATTTGAGACCAAACATTCGCAAATCTTGAAGTCACTCATTTTATTGCCAATAACAGTGATTTTATCGACTAATAAAACAGATGTTTTTTTTTTAAAAAGCGACTATAGTCTTGCTTATCGTGTGATCGACTTTAGACGTCAGAATCTGACTTCTGAACACATTAGATTCTGACGTCTAAAGTCGATCCTCGCACAGTAAGTGTAAACTACATTTCCAATGGTCGTAACCCCATAACATAGGTATTCAAATGAATCAGAAAGCGCTATCTAAGACATTTATGATAATTTCAAATTGAAAAAACCCCTCGGTCTGCAAGATTTATAGTTGAAACCCTTTCAAGCCTGAATTTCTCATAGTCATTGTCATCCACTACAAGCCGCGAATTGCTGACGCAATTCTTGACTTGTGGTGGATGAAGATGATTTGCTGTGGTTTAAAAATTAAAGAAAATTACCATGTATTGGTAAACCAGTTGCATAGAAATTGTCCTTCTAAAACCCTTCATTGTAGGAAATTTAAGTCTGCTTTCGGGGATGTAAAATGATGCTTTAATGCATCGTGAAAGCTTAAAGGGTTAAAAAATCAGCGCTTTAGGGGTTAAGGGGTGAATCAGCGTCATCTCACGCTGATTGTCACGTGATATATATTATACAACCACACCTCTTATTGTGAAACACCACGCCGCCACTAATGAGACCACGCGGTGATGACGTCATTATGACGTCACGCGCCGTCTCGCACGCTGATTGGGCACGTGACACATAATATATAAGCACATCCTGGATAATTAATTACCGCTCGGCTTTCCATACATAAGAAGGATATGATAAAATGAATGAACCCTCTTTTTTATCACAAGGCAATCTGGAGCTAAATATGGAAAAATAAATGTTTCTATTAAATTAAATTACCCTCGATGTGTGGATATTGTACAACGATCTAATATTGGCGCAACGTTGGCCCAGCGTCGCAGACGATTGTCCAACGTTGAACCAACATTTGGTCAGGTTATCATGTCGACTGGGAATGAATGACGCACGCTTGCAACGAGTGTGTAGTTGTCCCTAGTAATTGGATATCCTGAAAACTATGGGGTGTTCACTTAGCCCAGCTAACACGACGGGACATTGACGCGTGAACTCGTCTCTGCTGCTAAACTTGATAATGGAAATTCAAGGGTGTCTCATTTTGCAGATTCCAGGACTTTAAGGGAGCCTCATCGTGCAGATTCCAGAACCTAAGGGGTGTCTCATTATTTCCCAGGATCGATCCATTATATTAATTACTCCTCCACAAAGTCGTCCCGATCAGCGCCTGCTTCACCCTTAGGCTACATTTTCATAGAATACAAATTAATAGTCTGTGGAAAACGATAACAGCAAAAGACCCCGGGCAAAGTGTAGTCAGGGGCTCGTAAGGGTGATTGGAAAACTTGAATTCCATCACAGTTAGTCAAGAACTTAACCTTATCAGCGCGAGGATCGTCTTTAGACGTCAGAATCTGACGGACGTCAGATTCTGACGTCTAAAGACGATCCCTGAGCTGAAAGAATAAAATATTCATAATGGCAGCAGACCCATAACACAGGTGTTCAAATAAAGCGGAAAGAGCTGACCAAGACATTTATGATTATTTCAAATTGGTCTCTTATGGTTACTACATAATTAACTCAGTGTTGTAAGGGTCAAGGCCTGGAGAGTACTTGAAAAAATGATCTAGTAACAAGTACTTGAAAGTCCTTGACATTTGATAGGATCCACACGGCCGGCCCCGAAAGCTCATTCGTATCGACTGGGGCTTGTAACCTGAAGGTACCAGGTTCGGATCCCGGTCTGGGCGGATATTTGTCATCGTGGTTGTTCATATGCAGTGCTTCAAACTGTTCAAATGCCTGGCGTGTACAGTGCTGCCTAAGAACCTATGAAGAACCCTTGAAGTCATTCAAAATAAGATTAGGGCATAGTCCCGGCTTCGGGCTTTCTTCTGTCGCGATATTGCCATGATAGTGTAAAAAGCGACGTAAAGCAATATTCACTCACTCACATGATCCGCATTGGAAAATATCACAGTATTATTTTCCATGCATGATTTTCTAGAAATCTCTGGGATTCTATAAAATCATTCTGTAAATACTCAAAGAAATGTGGCTTTTGTTAATTAACCCTTCAAGCGCTGAAATACTTTTGTATAAACCATGGCGACAAAAGTATTTTTTAATTTGAAGTCATAATAAATGTCTTAGTTATCTCTTTCTGATTCATTTGAATATCTATGTTATGGGTCTACAGCCAATATAAATATGTGTACTCCTTCAGTGCGAGGATCGACTTTAGACGTCAGTAGTCATTCCTCGCGCTGTAAGGGTTAATCTAGCATTGGGTCAATACTGTAGATTCGGTAATTTTCGCGAATTTCGCGAGGAGGACAAATTCGCGAATTAAGGAATCGCGTGAAAATTATTTTTTATAATAGCGCTACTATAGTCAGTGATAGTCGGATTCACATTAATCGTGGTGAATGATTTTTGCCGATTTCTCAGTCAATTCTCAACCAATTTTCATGAAATTTTACACACACTATTTTCCATCCATGTCGTGACTACCCTGAACATTTTGCGAAGTTTTGATAAATATTTTAGAAGTTAGACCATTTGATATGTAGTAAATGAATAGAAATGTTGCCCTCTATTAACCCATTAGCTTCGTCTCAGAATTTCATTACATGTCAAATGGTCAAACTTCTAAAATACTTATCAAAACTTCGCGAAAATTTTAGGGCAGTCACGACATTAATGGAAAATAATGTGTGCATGAAAATTAGTTGAGAATTGACTGAGAAATCCGCGAAATTCAATAATCCCGGTTGATGAATTTATTGTGAATCTGACGATGGAGAAAAACAAAAATTCGCGAATTCTAAACTTCGTGAAAAGTCCCAAAATCAGAAATTCTCGAAAAATGAAACACGTGAAAATTACCAGATCTACAATATGTCATGTTTACTGTGATAGCCACTGTGCAAAATGCCTGATACAACCCTTTAATACCCGGACGCTATTTGGACAAAACAATACCTCGAAATGTATGGGTTTATACAATATAACATTAACCCTTTGCCTGCTAATCCCGACTATTGTCGTTTTTAATCCGTTGTATTAGCCGATTGAATCACTGCTACTGGGAATGAAATGTGTGTCTAAACATCAAGATTTGCAAGTTTTTGGTGTCAAAATAAACAAATGTCAATAATTTTCAGCCACTTGAAGTTGTGGATCGCGGTAGCGAGACACAACTTCAAGTGACTGAAAAGTGAAATTATTTAATTTGGCAGTACATCGCAATCAATCGACAAACAATTAATGTCCCTAACTGTTCAAATACACATCGTAATCTTTACACCATCGATATTGACTGATGTATTTTTCTTTTCAGTTTGTAAATTTAAAGCTCACAAGCGGTGCGCCGTCAGAGCGACCAATAACTGTAAATGGACGACCCTGGCCTCCATAGGAAAGGACATAATAGAAGAGGAAGATGGGGTAAGTTGACACATGTGTTAAAAAAAATATATAACTATAGCCTCCATATGGTCTCATCACCCTAAATGATCCGAAATCCAAGGAGGGTGGCTACTAACTAGAGAGTGCGTGCACAAATTACTGCTTTATATGGTTGTTTCTGCTTCTGGTGAATTAAAAAAAAATACGGGAATGTCGTAATTTTGCGTATAATTTGCAAGCACACATTGTTTTTTTCATGCGTGACATGGGGTTTAACTGTGTTGTGACATGTGAGATGAGATGGTAATACTTCTCTCCAGACATACCGTGTCTGGTGTAGGTAGCCCACAAAGACAGGCGTGGGCGGCATATCATCTTAATCACCATGACAACAGCCTCGGTAGCCGGAAGATAAGATGAGGGGATCATGGTGCTCCAGGCACCGTCCGGGATCTAGTGATCATCCCATCTAATCTCCAGATGACGAGGCCACTGTGCAGCAGGTGTAGTGGTTAGCGCTGCTCGGCTGTCACGCCGGATGTACTGACCATCCCGTGTAATCTCCTGATTTCTGGGCCTCAGTCACACAGATCCAAAAATTATCATAGGTCGGCAGCCATGGGACATGGTTTAAACTGAAAGTACATAATGAATAAACTATTAAATCCGGTAAAAATATTGGTTTGATTGCCAGAATTCGAAACGTTAATTATTGGAATTTAATGAGTTATTCAAGCCGTTAGACAGGTTAATTGATGTGATAGAATGGTGATTATCAGATAATTAAGTGAATAAATGTGATTTAATAAAGCGACTGTGATGTCATAAAACAGCTATGACGTCACATTGCGTGTATAATTGGTTGTTTATTGGTTTATTATTTGTGACGTCATAATTACATAGTTATGCTGTTTGACCAGAACCTGGCTGTTGCCCAAGTGCCACTCACTCATCTAATGTGACGTCATAAACATCTAGTGCCAGGGATGATAATATGACGTCACTAATAAGTGCTGTGATACAAGTCTTTTGAGGCTTAATAACCCTTCATCTCCCTTAACAAGATAACCATTTCGTGCGGAAATTGACTTTTGACGTCATAATCTGCCATCAAAAGGCGATACCCATACTGAAATAATCAACTATTTATAATGATGATAGACCTATAAAACAGGTATTCAAATGAAGCAGAAGCATCTAACTAGGTCATGAAGATTTAATCCGCTCTCTCGGTTGTGAATTGATATCAACATAATTCTCTGAACGTCCTGATTGTAATGTTGGGCGAACGTTTGCGACACTGGACCAACAGTAACCCACAAATTGATATCAAAATGAATCTCTGAACGTCCTGATTGTAATGTTGGGCGAACGTCTGCGACACTGGACCAACAGTAGCCCACAAAACGCTTAAATATTTTAAACAAACCATGGACATGATGATATGAAAGATATTTCAATGTGAAAAACATCTTAAATGTCTTAGAAGTTAGTTAGCTTTTTCCGCTTCATTTGAATACCTATGTTATGGGTCGACGGCCATTATACATATTTTAATTGTTTCGGTGCGGGAATCGACTTTATACGTCAAAATCTGACGTCTAAAGACGTCAGATTCTGACGACTAAATTTGATCCTCGCGCCGTAATGGTTAAATGACTTAGTTAGCTGTTTCCCTTCATTTGATACCTATGTTATGGGTCTACGAACATCATAAGTTTTTTAAATTCTTTAAGTGCGGTGACCAACGTTAAAATCTGACATATAAAGTGGGTACCCCCGCTATCCGGGACTGAAAGGACCACCATCTGATAAATGTGTCGTGTTTTCTGTGTTGACGAGTCCCGTGTCTTTATTCATACAGCTGACGAGGTATTCACTGAATAACTTGATTCACTTCCTGTCACGTGATCCGATTGACCACACTAATGGTCACGTGACCCTGTCCATTGCAAATCTACGTGATTTGACCTCATTAACGCCTTCACTTTGCACCTGTTGAAGTTGTATTATTCGATTTTCTTTCCAAATCAACAATTTTACATTATGTTGACTCTCTTAAAGTATTTTGTCAGTTTTTTACCTTTATCTGCCGTAATTCCCAACTCAAAATGTGAGAAATCAGCCTGTTTTTATTCTCCCTTTCATCTCAGGTATCGACTTCAGACATCAGAATCTGACGTCTGTGGACGTCGATTCTGATGTCTAAAGTCACACTGAAATAATTTAACAAATTATAGTGGCCGTAGACCCATGACATAGGTATAAATATGAAGTGGGAAGAGCTGACTAAGTCATTTATGATGATTTTCAAATTGAAAAAAACCTATTGGTCTCCATGGTTTTTATAATTAAATGCACACGTTTATTACCTCGAATAATGTTGGTCTGAATGTCCCCAATAAATCGCTATAGTTTCATTATATTAGGTGATCAGATCACTTTTATTAGGAATGAAATATGTGTTTGCATAATAATATCTACAAATTTTTGGTCTCAAATTAAACAATATGAGTAGTTTTCACCCACTTTTCATCTGTATTTTCAGTGTATTTCTATGTTCTAATCATTCGTTGAATATTTACAGTGTATATCTATGGTCTAATCATTCGTTGTGTATTTTCAGTGTATATCTATGCCTCACCAGTGGATGGAGGGGAACCTCCCTGTCAGCGCTAAGTGTGCCCAGTGTGAGAAGACATGTGGTAGTGTGCTCAGGCTGCAGGACTGGAGATGTCTCTGGTGCAGATCTACAGTAGGTAACCTATTAAACCCTACAGATCTACAGTAAGTAACATATTGAAGCCTACAGGTCTAGGGTAATATAAACCCCCACAGAAGACATGTGGTAGTGTGCTCAGGCTGCAGGACTGGAGATGTCTCTGGTGCAGATCTACAGTAGGTAACATATTAAACCCTACAGGTCTACAGTAAGTAACATATTAAAGCCTACAGGTCTAGAGTAATATAAACCCCCACAGAAGACATGTGGTAGTGTGCTCAGGCTGCAGGACTGGAGATGTCTCTGGTGCAGGTCCACAGTAAGTAACACATTAAACCCTACAGATCTACAGTAAGTAACCTATTAAAAACTACACGTCTACAGTAAGTAATATAATAAACCCTACGGTAATAGAAACACCTACAGAAGACATGTGGTAGTGTGCTCAGGCTTCAGGACTGGAGATGCCTCTGGTGCAGATCCACGGTAAGTAACATATTAAACCCTACAGATCTACAGTAAGTAACCTATTAAAAACTACAGGTCTACAGTAAGTAACATAATAAACCCTACGGTAATATAAACACCTACAGAAGACATGTGGTAGTGTGCTCAGGCTGCAGGACTGGAGATGTCTCTGGTGCAGATCCACGGTAAGTTAGTAATGCGCTAAGCCCTACTGAGTAGAGTGGATCAATTTGAAAGAGTCAAAAATGATTGTGTTTTTTCCGTTTCGATGGTTGTCATAATACATGTGGAACCAATTTTCTTTGCACCTTCAGAAGCTCTCCTGAAGTTTAGATGACTTGATTCTTACGGTATAATTTTTATATTGAAAACAGAAAATATTAGTTTTACCTATCGTGGAGTTTGTCAAAACAGAATTCAGAATTGCAGTGAATTAACCTTTTCATCCGAATTTACCATTGTCATTTTCATCCACTACAAGCCGCGAATTGCTGCCGCAATTCTCGGCTTGTAGTGGATGAAAATGATTTGAAGTGGGTGAGAAATTAATGAAAATTGTCATGCATTGGTATACCAGTTTCATGGAAATGTTCATTCAAAAACCCCTAGTTGTAGGAAAATTAAGGCTGATTTCATGGATGTAAAATGATGCTTTAATGCATCGTGAGGGCTTAAAGGGTTAAATATGTCCCACTTTTTTAGATAGCCCACAAACAGGTCTTATATGGTATGTGCCCCGTATCTCACACACATACTAATACTATGTCTGTGACGTTGCAGGTGCACACAAGCTGTCGTGAAACCTACCAGAAGAAATGCCCCCTGGGGTCTGCCAGGGTGTCAATCTTACCCCCCACGGCGATATGTAACCTAGACAGCGACGGCCTCTGGCGTGCAACTAAACAGTCCGGCACCAGCCCCCTACTGGTGTTTGTGAATTCTAAAAGCGGAGATAATCAGGTAAGGACCCGCATTTGGTGTACACTAATACAAACAGTCAGACAGCAGCCCCCCCCCCCCGCTGGTGTTTGTCAGCTCTAAAAGCGGTGATAACCGGGTGAGGAGGTGCTAACATACGCGCCTTGGTGTACACTAATACTACCCGCCGTCAGATTAACTTGTATCGCATGTTTTTCGCCGATTTCTCAGTCAATTCTCAGCCGATTTAGATGAAATTTTGCAAGGACTATTTTCGGGTCAAGCGGCGACTACCGTTAAATTTTCATCGATGTAGTTCCAAAGTTAGACCATTTGACATGTAGTAAATTTGAAATTACGACGTCCCTCTATAAACCCACTAAACTGGTTAAATTCAAGTTTGTTTTTAGCCCTGAATTGCATTACAGGCCAGATGGTCTAACTTCTTAGCAATACAATATTTTCACGGTAGTCGCCGAGTGACACGCAAATAGTCCATACAAAATTTTATGAAAATCGTTTGAGAATTGACTGAAAAATCGGCGAAAAACTTGCGATACAAGTTAATCTGACGGCGGGAATATAGATATTAAAAAAAAAACATTAATCCAGACAATGATGGACATACGCGCCTTGGTGTACACTAATACAAAGTTTACACACATGTAACTAATCAGTCACTTGAAGTTGTAAGTCTAACCCACTGGTAGGCCTATATTGGGAAGGAAATGAACGTTTAAACATCAAGATTTGTAAATGTTTGGTCTCAACTATTAGTAATTTTCACCCACTTGAAGTTGTGGGTCGCGCAGCGAGACACAACTTCAAGTGGGTGAAAAATTAAATTGGGAATTGAAACAACGCTTAAACATCAAGATTTGTAAATGTTTGGTCTCAACTATTAGTAATTTTCACCCACTTGAAGTTGTGGGTCGCGCAGCGAGACACAACTTCAAGTGGGTGAAAAATTAAATTGGGAATTGAAACAACGCCTAAACATCAGAATTTGTAAATGTTTTGTCCCAAATTAAACAAATATTTGTAATTTTCAGCCACTTGGGGGTTGGTGGTTGTGGGTCGCGACAGCGAGACAACTTCAAGTGGGCGAAAATTCAAATGTATAACTTAGAGAGCTTCAATGGCCAGGAGGTATGGAGGTGCTAATGTGGGCACAACTTTAAATTCCATATGTAACACTGTTGAAGCTACCCAGTCAGGGGATCGAACCACCTACCCTGACATCGTTATGCATCCAGATGTATCCAGTGGTAATGACGCCAGTCCGCCATGCACCCGGCTTTTGTGTTTTTGTGTTTTAGCGGCCCAACTCTAACCAGATATGTAGATTCACTGTGCGGCTAGACAGATAGATATTTCATTGACATTATTACATGTCATTACTGACTGATTTGTCATAGTAATATATGTACATGTATATACAACAAAATGGTTAGTTTTGGTAAAATCACATACATAATTAAAATCTTAAGTGGCAATGCCATAATAAAACACTGAATATTTAAAAAATGTAAATGATGGCTACTTTAAAATTAAATGGCATTACCAATATATCACATGAAGAGAGATGTTTCCCGCACTAAAAAACAGAAGAAAATAATCCCATCCACAAATTCATGTTGCGTTAGTTGTTTGAATTGAAAAATCGTGGTTCTAGGAGGACATTATGTGGAGATATTCAGATATTGTTCGCTGGGTGTCCGGTCCTTGCAAATAAGTGGCCACATCCATTAGTAACACATAAATGCATTAGCTAAAATGACTGCTGTTAATGGAGAAAAATACACTTTCAAATCTGAAGTATTGGACTGATGTAAAACAAGTTACTGTATCAAATAACCACGTAATTAAGTGGCGGGAAATCCCTAATGGCTTTCATCTAATGTTTATTGTTTGTGACGTCATCATTTGTGATGTCATAATTGCAGTGCTGAAGTGATTTTACTTGTACTACTAGTATTTATCAAAGTGTTTAATTAATTTAAAAACATCATAAATGTCTTAATTATCCATTTCCACTTCATTTGAATACATATTTTATCAGAAATATTTCACCCTTTGAGTGCGGGGATCGACTTTTAACGCTAGGTTCCTACGTTAACCCTTACAGTGCGGGGACGGACTTTAGTCGTCAGAATCTGACGTCTGTAGACGTCAGATTCTGACGACTAAAGTCGATCCCCGCACTGTAAGAATCAACATATTTATAATGGCCGGAAACCCATAACATAGGTATTCAAATGAATCAGAAAGAGCCAACTAAGACATTTATGATGATTTTAAATTGATAAAAACCCTTTGGTTGCGATTTTTTTAATCAATTTAGCGCTTTAAGGGTTAAAAGCCAAACCCTGCACTGAAAGGGTTAAGGTATTGTGTTAATTTGCCGCTGATAAATGCGTGAAATACTATAAAATCACCCAGCTTTACAGCCTTAAAAATAGGCCTAACATTCCCCCAGTCTTCATTGTCACGCAATATCATTTTGTGATGTCTTTGTTTTTGCAAATGAGCTTATTTTTTTGCTTTCTATAGTAGTAACTACTGACTACTGATTTTACCATCCATTTATCCAAGCAGCCATCCAGCTTTTAATTTTGCACAGAATGAAATTTATATATTTTTTTTGCATAATCTCAAGTAACTATATATAAAATGTTATATTCTATAAAAAGCTGGTTTTTTTCAATGAGTTTTCAGCTTTATTTTCAAACAGTGATCCGCCTTATTACCTTCCGGTCACAAATGAGATGAAATATATGATATTTCGTGCCTTTCATAGGCAATGAAACAATTTATAAAAAAACACTATCACTCAAAAGATGAATAATAAGGGTCCATTTATGCTTCGGCTTTTTTTTCCCCGTGGCCTGACAAATTACCGCGATTCTACTTGGTGAGCGATAAAACAACCTTTATGACCTTGACGCGTGAGAACCGGTATTATCGCCCACTGCCTGTCACCTGCCCCACCAGCCCCCCCTCCCCCCCCCCCCCCCTCACCCGCATCATAATGTTATCACCTGGACCCCCAACGTAAGCCCTTTACCTGCTAGTAACGCTTATGATGCAATATTTTTTTCACATAATTAAATAGTTTTAACCCTTTGAGCGCTGTGGTCGTTTTAATCTGTTTTTATGTTATCAGGCTGAATCACGTTTATTGAGAATAAAATATTGTTTAACATCTAAATTTGCACATGTTTTGTCTCAAATTAAATAAACTCGGGTAGTTCCCACCACTTGAAGTTATGGTTCGCGGTAACGAGAATTTGAATAAATTAACTACGAGCTTTAAGGCTTTAATATTTCGCTAGCTTTGACCTTCACTAAAAAAAATCGAATTCCATGAATACAATACATCGTCTGCATCAAAAGCTTGGAATCTCACAATGCTGAAATCTTTTTGCATAAACCATGGAAATCAGAGAGTTTTTTTTACAAAATGAGATCATTATGAATGTCTCCCTTAGCTCTTTCCGCTTCATTTGAATACTTATCTTATGGGTGTACAGCCAGTATTATTATTTTAATTCTTTTAGTGCGGGGACCGTCTTTATACGTCAGAATCTGACGTCTACAGACGTCAGATTCTGACCTATAAAGACGGTCCCCGCACTGGAAGGTTACAATATCTGCTTGGTCTCAATTCAACATTCCCTCAATATTGGTTCAATGCTGGAACATCGTCTGCGCTGCTGGCCCAGCATTCATCCGATATTGTTTGATTTTCACATTATTTTCTCTGATTTCTCAGGCAAATGTCTATTTATATAATTAATTTAAAACACGCTATTTTTTTATAAAAGCCTCCAAATCCTGAAAATGTTCCAAAATTATATTGCGCTTGTAACAATTTAGACCATTTGACATGAAATGTAATTCTGAGTATACAACTTAGACTGATGGGTTTTAGAGGGGCGTCATAATCAGCAATTTCCAACATGTTAAGTGGTCTATCTTTCGAAATATTCAACATAACTTTACGAAATTTTCAGGGTTGTTGAATTTTTACCAAAAAAATACCGTGTGCAAAATTTCATGAAAATTGCTTTAATCATTCACTGAAAAATAAACGAAAATCATGTTATGCCACCTTCTTCAGTATAGTGACCCCAGCAACCAGAAGGCTAATTTATGTCCCACACAAAGAGAGCTATTTAGTGAGCCGCCGGCGCCCAGAGGGTTAATTTATGTCACACAAGGAGAGCTATTTAGCCGCCGGCGCCCAGAGGGTAATTTATGTCTCACACAAGGAGAGTTTTTTAGTGAGCCGCCGGCGGCCAGAAGGTTAATTTATGCACGGTCGTTTTCTGGGGCTAATGTGCTGCTTATTATGGGATGGCTTTTCTGTCGTTAAGCTCGACCAGGGATTTCGCGCCAGGGATTTAGCGCGCGCTAAATATAGATCACACCACATTAATCATTCAATGTGTGTGGGCAATGATGGCTCAGCCCTGGGCCAACGTGGAACACATCGGGCCAACGTTAATCCAACATAGCATCAGTATGACAACAGTTCCCGCCACTACTGCCGCGCAAAACCAAAAGGCAGTATCTGCTTACTTGAAAAGTAAGCAGTTACTGCCTTTTGGCTTTGCAGATCAGATCAACCTGTTATGTGTGTCTATAGCTGATGAATATTCATGAGGGATTTGTACGGCGGATATGGTATTGAATATTCAGGTTTAGCCGGCCGAGACAGGAAGTGGCTCCGCAGCCGGCTCAGCCAGGAAGTCTGGGTTAGGAGGGGCTACTCAATCGGTATTACAATGGTTCACTTCCTCTCACTAGGCGGCGATGTCTGTCTCTGTTGCATCTCTTCAATGTCGCATACATTATAAATAATTTTGATGAAAAATAATTCTAGGAAAGCCCCTGGTTCGCTAATATATCTTATTTAAATTTTCACCCACTTTTGTGTCTCGCTACCGCGACCCACAACTTCAAGTGGATGAAAATTACTCATATTTGCTTGAAGCGACTCAATCAGGCTAATATGACCATACACGTCCATAGAGTAGAACTTTTTTAATTTTTGTGCAGCGCATTTACCGGTTAAGCGAGATATAGACTAGAGACAAAATTCCCGCATTTCTAATGTCTGTCTGTCTGAATACTGATGTTTGAGTGCGATATGGGTAAACACAGCACTCGTCCGATGAGTAAGAAGTGAGCCTTTTGGCGAACACCTTATTCATTAGACATGTGCTGTATTTTCCCATATAACACGAAAAATGAACAGCGTTTGCATTTTCTCACCCGATCAAGTCACACATGCCATAATACTGCCAGGCATTGTAGTTCCAACAACAGCATAGGTGCGATATGGCCTGATACCGATAGCCCAGGCCCTATATGTCTCATAATGATTGTGAGAGTTTACATTAAAATTCAAATCCAATCCGTACAAATTAATATTTGTACAATAAATGTTTATTGTAAAGTCTGTGTTAGTTGTAGTTTTATAAAGGATTAAATTTTCAATTAATACAAAATGGAATCTGTACCAAAAATAGTTGTTTAAAAATGGGGGGGATGGGGGGCGTCAGCCATGTTGTAATTTAGCCAGCTATTAGTCCCTAGACATAAAGTCCCCCCCCCCTCTATGCTGCATGTTTTCGCACTCAAAACACTCACATGTATGGTTATCTTTCAATGGATTTATTGAATATTTCGTGTTTTTTATGCTGGCGGGGTGTATTTAGACGTCGCATATGTCAATGGCCCTTTTAAATACCAGCTATCAACCCTATACCGCTTCAGTGTCTGGCCTAGCATTTAACAAATATCGAGTTTAACTCGAGATTTGTTAAATGTTAGGCCAGACACTGAAGCTAATAGCGTGCCTGGTAGGCATTAACCTTATGTTGTTTTTGATACGTTGACCCAACGTTAAAACAACATTTGTTTAACATCTAGTTTGCAGGTCAGTGGCGGATCCAAGGGGGGGGGGTTAGGGGATTCACCCCCCTCCCCCCCCCCTCAGAAAAAAAATTATCATCTTATCTAGAAGTTTTCTTATGATTTGGTGATATACTGAGTGAGAAACAATGCCCAATATGCCTTAGATTGCATGAGAAAACCTTTGAAAATAAAAAAATTCTGGCTGGCCCCTTGACCCCCTTACATATAATTTTTTTTTCAATTTTACCCCCTCCCTCGGTGTAAAACTAGATCCGCCCCTGCTGGTTACATAAGCTTGACCATCGTCTACGACGCTGGTCCAATGTTAAAATAAAATCGGGTCAACGTCATGTGTTTGCTGGTTACCCATGATTTAGCAAAATAATGTTGGCTTAGTGTTGGGCCACCGTCTACGACGCTGGGCCAACGCTAAGCCAACATTGTGTCACCGCCATATGCAGCCTGTATGGACGACCCTGGCCCAACATTAAACCAACATTGGGTGGACGGTTGATGATCACTGTGGTCGATGACAGCAGACTTAAATGAAAATCTCTCAAACCGCCTAATCAATGCAACCACTCTCTGGTTGCCTAGCAACGGGCTGGCCGCGCGGGGTCCCCTAAATGTCAGAGTTGAGGGTATTGATGCCGGGCGTGGGGGGAGGGAGGGATGTAAGGATGCCGGGTGTAAGGGGCTCGGGACGTCTGTAATTGTCAAGAAGGATGGTGATTGACGGGATTGGTCAGCTATACCGCCCGTTTACAGCACAACTCATAGGTTCCGGGTTCAAGCCTTCAGTCTGCTTGAGGGTTTTATCAATTTTTGGTGAAATATGGTGATTTTAAAAAAATTCCCGCTATTCTATTTGTTATAATAATTTGTTGTAACACTGTAGATTCGGTGATATTCATGAGGTTTTAATTTTCGCGAGGAGGACAAATTAGCGAATTCGAGAATCTTACATTAATTATTTTTAAAATAGCGCTACTAATGAAAAATAAAAATTCTCGAATTTTAAATTTGGGAAAAGTCCCAAAATTAGAAATTCGCGAAAATTTAAACACGCGAAATAATTTCCAGATCTACAGTATGTGATTATCTAAAAATATACGAGTATGCACTGCGACACCGAAAACAGCTCTTTTTACAATATGATGCCACACTTGGAGTGTACACGGCACTGTCCCTGGATTCATGCATGTACAAATGTAAAAAAAATGTCAGAATCTGACGCCTATATACGTCAGATTCTAACGTCTATAACGTCAGATTCTGACGTATAGCGTCGGTCCCTGAACCGGAATGGTTGATTGTTCATACGAAGATGATTACAAGGACTGTTTACCCAACAAACAAGTTGTATTCATCCAATGTTGTTTCAATGTTGGGCCAGCGTCAAAGACGGTGGACCAACATTGAAACAGCATTGGGTGAATACCTCTTGTTTGATGGGTAGAGCTTACAATGCTATTGGTATAATTCATATTTTTCGTTCTTGTGTTTCACGGGGTGTCGTATTTAAACATACTTTCGTTCCTGTGTTCTATGTGGTTTCGTATTCAACCATATTTTTCGTTCCTGTGTTTCACGGGATGTCGTATTTATTCATATTTTTCATTGCTGTGTTTCACGGGGTGTCGTATTTAACCATATTTTTCGTTCCTTTGTTTCACGGGGTGTCGTATTCAACCATATTTTTCGTTCCTGTGTTTCACGGGGTGTCGTATTTAACCATATTTTTCGTTCCTGTGTTTCAGGGAGTGAAGATAATGCGCCGGTTTAAGCAAGTTTTGAATCCTGCTCAAGTGTTTGATCTGGTAAACGGCGGTCCCAAAATGGGGTAAGTAAAAAATCATCCAAGTTTTTGTTATCGGTGTATATGTACACATTTTCTTGCTTGTGGTCATTCTTTGCCGAAACGTTCCGGCATCGATTACGTCATGTACCCTGGCGTTAGGTGTTAGGGTGGGGGGCTACAGCAATGGCAGGCCTACTGACAGGGTGGGGTGTCAGAGCTAACAGTCAGGGAGGGGTACTAACCCCCCTGCTGCCTGCAGCCTGAGCTGCAACACCCCGCTGCCCTGCGTTGGAGGGGGTAGGCGTGGTTTAATTACAGCAATGAAAACAACAAGAAACACATGAGAGTTATAAATGTAGGTATCCGTAGGTATCCGTGATCATTGAGTAAAATATAGATATAAATGTGCAGAATAACTTGCAACGTGAAAGGAGCAAATGAGAAAGTCTTCTAAAGTCTTATATATCTGCTTATATATCTGCTGGTTTCCCCACCGCCCATTATGTGGTCTTAAACACCCTAACAGTTATATCTAACGAGCAAAAAACGAACTTCGCTACACAATGCATGGAGCAATATAAGAACTTCGTAAATGTGATATGGCTTCTTCACACTAATCTCTGTGATTGGCCAGCGAGCAAGGAATGGACTTCCCAAAATGCGACAGGTCTTCTTCACACCAATCTCTGTGATCAAACTTAATCAAAACTATGTGATATATGGCTTCTTCACACCGTTCTTTGTGATGAAGCTTAAAGGGACCCCTTGGGATGAGACATTTTCAATGTTGTCAATTTTGACAATTTAATTCATATGAAGCTATATAGCCTACAAATCTTAACTGAAAATACGAAAAAGTCAAAAAACAATTTCAAAGTACCGAAAAAGAGTGAAATAGTTGTATTTCCATGTCGTATATTGCCGTGTAAACAAAACAAGTCAGCAATATTCAACACTTTACATCACATATTCCCACGTATGAGACGGTAAGATCAGAGCAGTCGCCGCTAATTGGTGTTTAATAGTCAGGACACGGGAGGACACACCTGCAGCAGTGATTGTCTACCCAACGCTGGGCCGATGTCATCAGCATGTGGCCCAATGCTGTGAAAACTTTCAATCGTCCTTCAGGTATACAAATAGTTTGTTTGGGTTACTTCTGGTTTCATAGAAATGTTGATTAAAAATATTTGTAAAAATATGAAAATTCTGAAAAAAATAAAAACATGATTCGTGGGATACACTACTTCAGTACGGAATTAAAAACGAAAATTGATGTCATCCCAAGGGGCTGCTTTAAAGTGTTATAACATTAACCTTTACCGACCTACGGCGATACGTATTACTGCCGTATTTACATGATTAAAGATAATTGTTATTCACACATTTTTATATTTCTTGCTCGATCTGTCGTATTATTTAGTATTACTATATTATTACTATGTTTTTTGCTTTCCAAAGCGATATATGTTTATATGATAGCATTTTTTATGTTTGGTGCTCAATCTACCGTATTCTTATTGTTTGTATGGGCTTCTCAGCAGAGTCGATTATTAAGTTTTTTATATTTATCGGAGAAAATGTTTCCGACAATTGTAAGCATATACCTTATATAACGCACAATAATTTGAACATTCATCTCATTTGAACATTGCATCTCATTTGCAAAGGCCAACCAATAGAAGTAAAATTACACTTACGAATAATGAAATATGTAACGTCTAATCTGAAAAGCACCAAATCACTTGTACGAATGACGAATTAAGAGATATGTTATAGTATGTTTCCACAGAATGATTTTTATATGGACACCTTACCCAAAATTAATATACCTTATTTTGGCTCACAATTGTATAATGTAATATGCTCTTTAAGCGAATACAAATTTATAGTTATTATTATTATAATTATTATTGTTATGGTTTGTATATTAATACGATAAGCCTACATAGGCCTACTAATTCAATGCACGCAAATGAAATTACATTGGAAGTGGTGTCTTTGCGCTCAGCCTATCATATACGAGGAATTACTTTATAATTTATGCATGTTTCTAATTGGTTATGACCAGCTCAGCTCGGTTTCGCTAATGTCCTCGTGATTGAACGTTGTGTCATTGCTGTCGACCTGTTAAAAAACGATGACTTATTTGTGACATCTAATTGGTGGGGACAGAGCTGGGGTCGAACTTGTGAACCAGTGAGATTAACGAAACTCGGTACATGCCTCACCCACCCCACCTCTTTACCCTACACCCGGACCCGGATAGTAGCCGGGCAGAGACTAGTGGGGTACACCACACCCCTCCCTGGTAATCCGCCTCGTCCTGCAGCGGCCCCCCTCCCCACTATAGGTGTGAAGAAGGAGGGGGCCTGCCTGCCTGCCCGCCTGCCCCTCAACGCGTTCACAGCCATACAGGCAGTAGGTATGCCGGAACGTTTCGTCCAACTATCCCCTTTTGCCATTTTCTTTGATGATTCTGGCCTCTTGTAATCTCAATTTCCATGAATGGATCGACTGATGGATGGTTGTGGTGTTTTGGATGAATGGATAGATCGATTGATTGATCGATGGATGGGTGGATGGATAAACCTTTTATCGATATATAAAGCCTATGGAGACGCATACGTCAATTCAATGAGCAATTTGTAATTAGTCGGAAAAAAATACAATGATCAAAAGTTGTATGAGAACAAATAACCACAAATATTAACCACCCAGCAGACACAAGACGTTGGCCCAATGTTGGTTCACTGTTGGTTCACGATCTACGACGGCGGCACAACAGTGAACCAACATTGGGCCAACGTCTCGTGTCTGCTGGGAAGGTAAAATGAAAATTAGTGTTCCAGCAAACACGAGACGTTCAGCCAACGTTGGTTCAGTGTTGGCCCACCGTCTGCGACGTTGGCCCAACATTGAACAAACATTGGGTGAACGTCTCGTCTGGGGTAGTACATGTTTTGAGAGAAATTTACCATATGACATGTATGTTATTGTTACAGACTGCGACTGTTCCAGAACTTTGAGTCGTTTCGTGTGTTAGTGTGTGGCGGTGATGGATCTATAGGATGGGTGCTCAACGAGATAGACAAGTTAGGCCTACATAAACAGGTTAGCATCAGATATGAAATAAACAAGCTAGGGCTGCATAAACACGTTATCATCAGATATGTAATAGACAAGCTAGGGCTGCATAAACACGCTATCATCAGATATGTAATAGACAAGCTAGGGCTGCATAAACACGTTATCATCAGATATGTAATAGACAAGCTAGGGCTGCATAAACACGTTATCATCAGATATGTAATAGACAAGCTGGGCCTACATAAACACGTTAGCATCAGATATGAAATAGACAAGCTAGGCCTACATAAACACGTTAGCATCAGATATGAAATAGACAAGCTAGGCCTACATAAACACGTTAGCATCAGATATGAAATAGACAAGCTAGGCCTACATAAACACGTTAGCATCAGATATGAAATAGACACGCTAAGGCTGCATAAACAGGTTAGCATCAATGTAATAGACAAGCTAGGCCTACATAAACACGTTAGCATCAGATATGTAATAGAAAAGCAAGGCCTACATAAACAGTTTAGCATCAGATATGAAATAGACAAGCTAAGGCTGCATAGACAGGTTAGCATCAGATATGCAAACGCTGGTAATTTCAGTGTGCCCATGCGAAAAACCCAAGCAATTTAAACATTTCAGAAATTACTTCACCTATTTGATCTTGCTTCCCAGTCCTAGCTCCTCAGTGTATCACTGTCAGAGAGGAGTGCTGCCCTTGGGGTACGGGTAATAACCTTGATCTTGTCCTATGTTTTAGTGTCAGATAGGAGTGCTACCCTTGGGCACGGGTAATGACCTTGACCTTATCTTGTGTTTCAGTGTCAGATAGGAGTGCTGCCCTTGGGCACGGGTAATGACCTTGACCTTATCTTGTGTTTCAGTGTCAGATAGGAGTGCTCCCCTTGGGCACGGGTAATGACCTTGACCTTGTCCTATGTTCCACTGTCAGATAGGAGTGCTGCCCTTGGGCACGGGTAATAACCTTGACCTTGTCCTATGTTTTAGTGTCAGATAGGAGTGCTGCTCTTGGGCACGGGTAATGACCTTGACCTTGTTTTATGTTTCAGTGTCAGATAGGAGTGCTGCCCTTGGGCACGGGTAATGACCTTGCTCGGGTGCTTGGCTGGGGTACCTCATTTGATGATGACTCTCAGCTACCAGGTGTCCTTGAGAAGATGGAACACGCCCAGATCAAAATGCTGGACAGGTCAGTACAGTACAAAGGTCACTTTGAAGGTCATCATAGTCAGACATAAAGGTCAAATTTTGAAACTAAATTGTCTAAAATTGTCAAAATATGGGTATTTGACACTCAACATTTACGATATGCAAACGGTGTTTATTTGAGTGCGATATGAGAAAATACAACACTCGTCCAGTGAATAAAGTGAGTGCTGTATTTTCCCATATCACACGAAAAATAAACAACGTTTGTATTTTCTCACAGATCAAGTCATATATATGACATAACTACTGTGCAGAGTGTGAAAAAACTCTAGTAAATTTAGTGTGTCAAACCGTTATATTATATAAGAAGATACAAAATAATTGATAACACCTATTTTTTTTTTTGTCTTGTGGCTGAATGAATTTTAATCCGAACCCTTTTTTTTTTTAAATTTTGGATCCCCCCCCCCCCTGTTTGTTGGGATAACACACAGGATGCTGGATTTGTTTTTGTTGCAGGTGGAGTATATTCACGTATGAAGGCACCATGCCGGCACCCAGAAAACTCTCTCAACAGGTAAACAAATACTGTAGCTAATTTTTTTTCTTGGTCGATCATATATATTACACGAGCCTGGAGGTACCAGGTTCAAATCCTGGTCGGGCCGGATATTTGTCATCGTGGTTGTGCATATACTGTTCCAAACTGTTCAAAGGCCTGGAGTGTACAGTGCTGCCTATGGTACTCTGCACTATAAAGAACCCTTGAAGTCATTCGAAATAAGAGTAGGGCATAGTTCCGGCTTTGGGCTTCCTTCTGTCGCGATATTGCCATGATTGTGCAGAAAGCGACGTAAAGCAATATTCATATATATATATATGAAATCTATATATATTTATGATATGAAATCTTGACTGCTCCCTGGTGAAGGGAAGCTTTAGCCTTGGCGACACGTGCATGCCAGCCATGTAGACGAGACCGTTGTCAGGGTGATGATTACCATGAATATTAATCAGCTGCTGTGAATGACGTCAGCAGTTTTATAGTCTCAGTATATAAGGTCAAACTCCGGTCAGATGACACTTTTATTGTAGTCGATGTGATTCACAAGGAGATACGTGTAGTGTGTACGTCGATTTAACCCTTTCAAGCCTGAATTTACCATTGTCATCTTCATTCACTACAAGCCGCGAATTGCTGTCGCAATTCTCGACTTGTAGTGGATGAAGATGATTTGATGTGGCTTAAGAATTAAAGAAAATTACCATGTTTTGGTCAACCAGTTTCATGGCAATTTTCGTTCTTAAACCCTTGATTGTAGGAAAATTAGGTTTGTTTTCAGGGATGTAAAATGATGCTTTAATGCATCGTGAGGGCTTAAAGGGCTAAGGGGTTCGCGTGTCACACACAACCTAAAGATGATGATATTGTGTCACTCTGCTAACGGCAACAGTAAATTATAATAGCTTCCCCTTCGTTATGTCCAGCGTAACAGCATGTAAATACCTTCAGATATAATTTAATAATCACTTTCATTTCTATGGAGATGTGCTTGTGCATTTTAAAATTTGTCATCAAAATGGTCAACGTAATTTTTTATGTGTGCAATACTCCAACAAAACTTTTTCTGTTTTTGCATCATATAAAGATTTGATGGCAGTGCATTACATTCCGTTTGTTTCTATGTTTAAGTAGGACCCCATTGCAGCATATGAAGATTCTACGGCAGTAAATTATATTCCGTTTGTTTCTATGTTTTAGTATGACCCCATTGCAGCATAAAAAGACTCTACGGCAGCGCATTATATGCCATTTGTTTCTATGTTATGGTAATGTATGACCCCATTGCAGCATATAAAAACTATACGGCGGCGCATTACATTCTATGTTTTAGTATGACCCCATTGCAGCATATGAAGACTCGATGGCAGCGCATTTATCTAAAATCATACATTCCTCTCAGCACACCGTGGTCATATCCTCAGCAAAGTAAGTGTCTCTAATATTCTGATTAACCCCTGAATTAATTTGTAAAACACATCGCAACCAAAGGGGTTTTTTTCTATTTGAAATCATCATAAATGTCTTATTCAGCTCTTTCTGCTTCATGTAAATACCTATGTTATGGGTCTACGACCATTGGGAATATTTTTAATCTCACAGTGCGGGGATCGACTTTAGACGTCATAATCTGACGTCTATAGATTCTAGATCCTAAAGTTGGTCCCCGCACTGAAATGGTTATATTGCTGAAGGAGTATCATACCAGACAAGTTCGGATTTTTTTACATCAATGCTTAAAACTGGATGGTGAGCTAGTTCTTTTACACAATGTGAGAAAATACAGCATATATCATGGTTCCCACTCCATGGAATTTCAAAAAAAGGTCATTTTCATGGAAAAATCATGGAATTTTGTTTCAGTTATCCACATTTTTTTTCAATATCAAAATAAATTTTGCAGAATTTATTCTTTGTCACTTGTGTTTCTTTCTTAGCCTGATATTTGACTACTGGTGGTTACATGTGCCCAAATATTTTGATCTTTTGACGTAAAAACAATTTGGGCGAATAATAACAATTTTTTTCGCACTATTTTATTTCCTGGAAAAATAACCTGGTATCATGGAAAAATCATTTGAATTTTGTTCTCAGTTTTGAGTGGGAACCCTGATATAAGCTATTATTATGGGTGTGTAATGCTAATTGAAAGATGGGCCACGTCTGTAGTGATGCTGACCCAATGCTAAATCAACATCTTGTGTTTGTATCTATAACATTATAATTTGTTTCTGTTTCACAGAGTGCTCTGCGAAACCGTCAAAGACTTCGTTGCCAAGGTAGCGGAGACGGCTCGCAGTCACGATGGTAACGAGGAGTCTATAGCTACTAAATGTGCCACGCTCAATGAGAAACTGGACGCATTGCTCAAAACCTTACAACAGGAATCAGGGGATGAACAGGTCAGCAAAACTATGTACTCACTTAGGGATGTTGCAAAGTTAAAAAAATTCCAAACATCCAAAAAAAGATTTGGAAGTGGGTGGGTGGGTCCAGGGTCATTTTGGATAGAAAATAGAAAATTGAAAACCCAATAAAATCGACATATATCGTGCCGAAGATTGGTTTCCAAAAAAAAAATGGATAAGGGAGTGGGTTGGTGGTCTCAGCTCTATCCAATTTTTTTTTGGTTGTCTGGAATTTTTTTAACTTTGCGAGGCCCCTTAACCCTTTCAAGCCTGAATTTACCATTGTCATCTTCATCCACTACAAGCCGCGAATTGCTGTCACAATTCTCGACTTGTAGTGGATGAAGATGACTTGAAGTGGATGGCAAAGGAAAAAAAGTATATTGTTATTATTAAAACAGTTCCATGAAAATTATCGTTCTATAAGCCCTAGATATAGGAAATTAACTCATTCTGTAGAGATGTAAAATGATGCTTTGATGCATTGTTTAAAGAATTAACTCTTACGACGATGTTTGTATAAACCATGGAGACTTTGAATTTTTTTGACATGGAATATACGTCATGTTTAGGAAGAACACAAAATAATATTAATTTGTTTTATTTCCAGCAAATCAATGTAGACATTCCACACGGGGCAGATATGACGTCATCATCCATGGCAGACGTGACGTCACAGCCAGGCACCCCAGCAGAGCGGCCTAAGACGCTCGGCAGCCCCACCCACGGCCTGACCCGGTCACGACTAGGGGTACCCTATGCTGGTAAACTAGGCGCAAACGGCATCTCAGACTCCACATCTAGTCTTAACGACCCTGGGGTCACAGTTGATGATGACCCGGGAGGCGTGACCCTGTCTGTACCCACCATGGTGGAGCGTGACCCCCCAGCCATGGCGGAGCGAGACCCCCCAGCCACGACAGAGCGAGACCCCCCGACTGTAGTGGAGAGAGACCCCCCGCCTCACATCGTGACGTCAGAATCCTCTGTAAGCTCCGTCAATACCTCAACGTTTAGCATCATTCCAGGCACCATGACTCCAGACCATGTCAAGAAGGTCTGTATCCACCCCCCCCCCCTCGGATAACTATTGGTTTAACCCTTACAGCGCGGGGATCGACTTTAGTTGTCAGAATCTGACGTCTTTAGACGTCAGATTCTGTCAACTAAAGTCGATCCCCGCGCTTTAAGAATAAAAATATTTCTAATGGCCATAGACCCATAACATAGGTATTCAGATAAATCGGAAAGAGCTAACTAGGACATCTATGATGATTTTAAATTGAAAGAAACCCTTTGGTTTCCATGACTTATACAAAATATTTCAGCTTTTTAAAATATAAGGGTTAACCCTTATGCTAGCGGGACTGTAGAATTATACACGTTTTCAAGCAAATTTCAGACCAAATCAACTCAAATTTATAAAAAAAAAAATGTGGTAGTTAATCTAATAATAGACTTATATTTTTGCATAAATTAATTATTTTTCGTCATTTGGAGCTGAAAAATGCGTTAGCAATTCCAGCTTCAAATGAATAACAAATAATCCGAAACAATTCGGCGGCATAAGGATGAACGCGCTGAAATATTTTTATATAAACCAAGAGACAGTAGGGTTATTTTCAATTTGAAATCATCATAAATGTCATAGTTAGTTAGTTAGATACAGAGACGAAATTTGCGTATTTCTTATTTTGGACATGCATGTCCGAAATAAGAAATCGGGAATTTCGGCTCTATATCTAGTCTAACTGGTGAGTGCGCGGCACAAAAATTAAAAAAATTTGCAGGTCTAGTCTATGGACATGTTTACATCATATGGTCATATTAAGAAGCCAAAATAAAATCACCGATTTTTTGACGATTTTAGCCTGATTGAGTCCCTTTAAATACCTTTGTTATGGGTCTATGGCCGATAGAAATATTTTTATTCTTTCAGTACGGTACAAACGTCAGATTCTGACCTCTAAAGTCGATCCCCACACTAATGATTAAAGTTCTGAAATATTTTCTGATAAACCAAGAGACCAAAGAGTTATTTTCAATTTGAAATAATCATAAATGTCTTTGTTAGCTCTTTCAACTTCATTTGAATACCTCTGTTGTGGATCTACGACCATTATAAATGTACTTATTTTTCAGCCGGGAATTGACTTTAGACATCAAAATCTGACTAAAGTTGATTACCGCCCTGGGAAGATTTTATATATTGTAGGGGAAATATCTGTAATTACACATTATAAACAAAGGTATTTTCAACCCTGTTAAATAGTAATAATATGGGGAAATATTTTCTTTTTTAATTCAGGCATTTGCTCAACCGCGGGACCAACTCGTGCTACGTGCTAACAGTCTGAAAAAAGCTATAAGACAAATCATCGAACACACAGGAAGAGGTGAGAAAACAGAGCAAAATAATGATTGTATGTTTTAATTGGACGGTCACACACACATTCCACGTGAAGGACCGTACTATATTAACACACCCATCCCAAACGAGGATCCGTGCTATATTAACTCTCATTCTGCTGAAGTATTTGCTTCTGTTTTTCGTCATTTGAAGCTGGAATTGCTAACGCAATTTCCACCTTCCAATGACGAAAAACATTTTTATTTTCTTGAAAAAAATACATTTTCTGAATTGAATTATTTGACTAACTGAGCATCTACCACAAACTATATTATCCATTTCAGTGACATATTATCAGTCAAAGTTCGATGCTAACTGCATTGTTCGGCGTCAGAGATGGAGAGCATAGCAAAAGCTGTTTTTTTATATGCTGGTAGCCAGACCAACAATTTCATTAAATATGCGAGGTTAACCCTATTGAAATGATAAATTCACCTATAAAGACTGGTGTTAAAATCCCCACGTTGAGGCATTATTCCACTGAGATGTAAATCTGTCATTATAAAATAAAATAAAAACAATTGATCAGACAATGTTTCATTGCGCAATCGATCGTCCGTGCATCGGATTTTTTAGGCACAACCTTAGAAATGACAATGATTACAGACTCTGTATCGCACCGCAGAGTAAATTGAGGACTACACGTTATTGGGTTTAAAATCTGTTTGTAACCGTATATATATATATATAGGCATAGCAGGACAATGGTTAAGCCGTTTATATATACAGGTCTAGCAGGACAAAGGTTAAATATTATATATGGTAGTCTAGCAGGACAAGGGTTAACAAGTTAGGCCAGATACATAGAATCCGGTTGAAAAATAAAGCGGAAAACACTTGTTTTTGTCGTTTATATTTCTTCTTGTTTTTGTAGCTGTAGATGAGCAAAACAATCTGCACGCGGCTGCGGCGGCGACCATGATGCACGCGCAGCCCTCTACATCACGTGACCGGGCTTCACCTACAAAGGAGGAGAAAGAGCGGGAAAACGCTGCCATGTCGACGTCATCAGCACCGCCGATGATGGCAGATATAGAGGTGATCGTTACCGAGGAGGATGATGATTGTGCCTTTGTCAGCGAGGAAGAAACATTGCAGGTAAAATGACAGATTTATGTGTGTGTGTGTGTGGTGGTCACACACTGATATGGTATGTTTTCATATTGCCGTCAAACCATGACTTTTCATATTCTAGTGATCACCCCAATAACCAAAAAAACATTTGTACAGCATTTATACAACGCCGGCCCCCCGTTTTCGACTTATAAATGTTATACAAATGTTTTGTATTTGCGGGGACGCACTGTCATAATATGTTTTTATATTGTGCCAGGCTCTGACTTCACACACGCTCAGGGTGTGTTTATATCGCCGCCAATTGCTGACTCATTATTTTCTAGTGATCACAGACTGACAGGGTATGTTTTATATTGCCATCAAGCGCTGACTCATCACATTCTAGTGATCACAGACTGACAGGGTATGTTTTATATTGCCATCAAGCGCTGACTCATCACATTCTAGTGATCACAGACTGATAGGGTATGTTTTATATTGCCATCAAGCGCTGACTTATCATATTCTTGTGGTCACCACAGTAAACCTAAAGCATTTGTATAACATTTATACAACGTTGGTCCAACATTTTTAAAATATTATACAAATGTTTTGCATTTATGTAACATTCAAACAACGTCAGCCCAGTTTTCGACGTTGGTCCAACATTGTATAAATGTTTCACAAATGTTTTGTGTTTATGGGGACAGACTGTAAGGCTATGATTCGTATTGCCGCCAAGTGCTGAATCATCATAATCTAGGGATCACACAATCTCAGGGTATGTTTATATCAACGCCAAACGCTGACTTATCATATTCTAATGATCTCACACTGACAGGGTATGTTTTATATTGCCTTCAAGCGCTGACTTATCATATTCTAGTCATCACAGAATACCAGGATATTTTTTATATTGCCATCATTAACTGAATATTGCCTCCAAGTCCTGACTCATATTTGATTGTCTTTATTGTTTTTGTTTCCCAGACGATGTCGCCACCTGTAAGTGCCATGTCACATCTCACCATTCCCAGTACTAACTATCCCACAATCCCCAGCACGCTGGCCGTGCCAAGCTTCTCACTCTACCCGTCAGATGGCGAGAGTAGTGCGTGCTCCACCCCAGGAACCATGTCACCGTGTCTGTCACCGAGAATGTCACGAGCGTGTAAGTATGATAAGACATGCAAACAGTGTTCATTTGAGTGCGATATGGGAAAATACAGCAGTCGTCCAATGAATAAGGTGTGAGCCTTCAGGCGAACAACTTATTCATTTGACATGTGCTGTATTTCCCCATATCGATCGAAACATGAACAACGTTTGTATTTTCTCACACAACCAAGTCAAACATAACATAATTGCCATACATTTCAGTTCAAACTACAGCTAGAGTGCGATATGGGCTGATATACGATATACGTCTCATAGTGAAAACCAATGCACGGATTGTGAGAAATATCTATAATCAGGGGCTGAAGAAGGGTGTATGCTGGCCGTTTGGGACCTGTCCCCTTTTAGCATATTCAGGATTATTGAATGGAATTTTAAAAGAATTTGAAAAAAAGCAGGGCGCGCCATCCATGTAGCCCTGGATACACAACTGCTAATTATTAGATAAGTAGAGTTCATAAGAATACTAGTGCCAGATACACCCTTTCATATCCAAGGGGGTGATTTTATTTATAGAAATTTCTCAAATTCAATCATTTCCGATCTTCCACCTCAAACTATATATGACATTATTAGCTTTAATGGTTTATTTCGCACTTGCTTGAAAACGTATATATCCCTTACAATGCTGAAATATGTTATTTTTACAAACCATTAAAACCCAAGAGTTTTTTCGCTTTGAAATTATCATAAATGTCTTAGTTAGCTCTTTCCACTTCAGTTTAATACCTATCTTAGGTTTCTACGACAATTATGCATATTTTTACTCTTTCAGTCATTCTCGCACTGCACTTTCCCACCCTCATTGCAACTCCTATCCACTCACTCACTCACTCACTCACTCACTCACTCACTCACTCACTCACTCACTCACTCACTCACTCACTCACTCACTCACTCACTCACTCACTCACTCACTCACTCACTCACTCACTCACTCACTCACAAACTCACTCACTGAGTCCACTCACTCACCCACCCCCTCGTTCACTCTCTCACTCTCTCACTCACTCACTCACCCACCCACCCACCCACCCCCTCGTTCACTCTCTCACACTTTCTCTTCCTCACAGCTCTGGGGAGTATAGACGGTACAGACTCCCTGAAGCCACCCGGATCTCCACAGCCCGGGTCAAGACGTCTCAGCTTCGTCAGCACCTACAACAAAGCCATATTTGGGAAGAAGGAGAAGACGCCCTCTCGGGATCTTTCCCCCACCTTCCCTCTGCTCGGGGTGCCCGTCTTCCCCATGCTTCCCAGTAAGTATCTTACCCTACTTCCTTCCATCAACCCTTTAACCCCTCATAATTCTCCAACAACAAAGGGTTTGAGAATGAAAATTTCCATGAAACTGATTTACCAATACATGGCAATTTTTTTAATTTTTAAACCACTTCATGTCATCTTCATCTACTACAAGTCGAGAATTGCGACAGCAATTCACGGCTTGTAGTGGATGAAGATGACAATGGTAAATTCATCCCTTATCCTGCTAAGTTAATTTTTTAAATTTTTACCCACTTGAAGTTGTGTCTCTCTACCGCGACCCACAACTTCAAGTTGACGAAAATTACTCATATTTATATAATTTGAGACCTATCTTTTGCGAATCCTGATGTTTAAGCATAGAGCTTAACTCTTAGAACACTGAAATATTGTGTATAAACCATGGAGACCAAAGGAGGTCCCCACACTCTAATGATTAAAGTTCTGAAATATTTTTCCATAAACTAAGAGACCAAAGGGCTATTTCAATTTGAAATCATCATGAATGTCTTCGGTAGATCTTTTAACTTCACTTGAATACCTATGTTAAGGGTCTTCAGTCATTATGATTTGTTTTTATTTTTTCAGCGTGGGGATCGTCTGTAGTCGTCAGAATCTGACGTCTACAGACGTTCCCCACGCTAACAGGGTTAATTGTATCTCTATTCTCTCACATTAATAAGCAAGCTATGACCTGGTGGTGGTATTATTATAAGAGCTACTAGAACCTTATACAATAGTTAAGAAATATATCATTGATGAGTGATTTCGTTGATAAAATCGGATTTTGATTTCATGGTTGACTGCTTTTGATGTTGACTGATTGTGACGTTGAATGTGGCGTTCGCTAATTGTGCTGTCTAATTGTGACGTTGACTATTAGTCCAGAAACCAAAACGTAATTTTAGGGGTGTTGTGTACACATATTTGCATTAGGATAAAAATGGCACCGTTGGAATCATCAGAACCTGCTGGGTTCATTTCTGCTTAATTCACAATTTTAAAACAGGAGAGATGTCCATGTCAACGACCTTGAAGTGGGTGACCTCAGATACGAATATTGTGCTATAAATAGTACACATATCTTGACTAATACCAGTCACATCGTTTTGATCAGTATGTGTTATCCTATGTTTTCAGAGTCAGGGATTACGATAAAACCGGTTGCAGGTGCGTAAAACATAACAAAACGGTGTTTGAATGTAAACCATGTGACTTTTTTCTATGAAAATTTGATTTTTAAAAAACGTCATAGCAAATTTATTTAATTCCCCAATTAAGACTGCTAGACATGGTCATGCCTATGCGCTAATCTATCTATGCACATGTTTCTTGTTGAAGCCATCAGATAAAGTTTCTTATTTGCGTCTGGTATTCTTTCGGACGTAATTGGAAACACCAGACCCATCATAAAACCCATATTTTAAGATTATACTTCCATATTCTTGTTTTTTCCATATGTCAAATCTTCTTACATCTCGACATTGTAATTGTATATGCAAGCATGGTGTTGTCTCATCTAGATATTCTGATATATCTCAAAATAATATTATCATGTCATATTCTTATATTATAATGTCACAGTATCATAGCTGTACTGTATAATTATATAAATTATAGTTGTAAAATTATGTCTTATGTTGACATTGACATGCTACACCCTAATATATCCTGGTATTACTAATACAATGCCATATCGTGACATTTTGGTGGTACTTTTTCATAATATCATCACAATTTCGACATTATAAGAAAATATCCCCACATTATCCGAATATGTGAGTGTTTAGTATGTTTAGCATCTTCTTTGTTCATATGTGTTTAATGTACTTAGTATTTAATGTATATATGCACTACAGTGTTGTATATTGTTGCAATGTTGGTCCTCCGTCTCGGACTTCCAACATTACTACAATATCGCTCAATCCGTCAAACCCAACACGGAGATTCAATGCTGTATAAATGACGCATCAACATTAAATCAACATTGTAATAGAACTAGATTGAGGCTCCACCTGCCATAAGCCTAATAAGGTAAAACGTTAGAATGATAAAATAGACAATCAAGTAGTCCTGCACTATACCTTCAAAGTATATATAGTAGTAGTAGTAAATCATTGCTTTACGTCACTTTTCGGCACAAAAGGTCTTTCAAAGTATATATAGAGCACTTCTAAAAGTAAACGTTATAGCACAACCTGCCAAAAGTAGATCTTTCAAGTCTGGATTTATCTTATCTCATCTTGTCGGGGTGTGAAGAGGTGTCTGGATTAGGTTTGTTACATATGTCACGCCGTCCTTGTCATTTCACAACTAACTATACTTTTAAATGTTAGCAAGAAGTAAATGGGACTTTGCTAGGCCTTACTCACACTTTCATCAGAAGAGTTACACTTACTGTATGTCATGTTACACGTATTTTAGCATAGGCTAATAAAAGAAATTAGTAGATTTTTTATCATTGCAATAATACAGTGTTCACATGGAACATTTTGGCGTTTGGCTCCTGGACTATATGTGGTGTTCACTAATTGTCTGTTTGTGACGTTGACTAATTGAGAGTCTGTCTGATTGTGACGCTGACTGAATATGACGTTGTGATTATGGCGTTCGTTGAGATTTTCATTGTGTTTTCTACGTCTCTACCCTCACTGACACAGCTGGGACAGGTAACATGGCTATTGGTCTGGCTGGTGGCAATCTTACCCTGTGTTATTATGACTTCATGATTCTGATGTTTTTTATTGTGTTTCTGCTCTCTCTGCCCTTACTGACACAGCTTGGTCAGGTAACATGGCTAGAGAGCTAGCCGGTGGCAATCTTAGTCTGGCCACAGTGTGCCATTATGAATTTGTGATTATGATGTTTTTCATTGTGTTTCTTCTCTCTCTGCCCTTATTGACACATCTTGGTCAGGTAACAAAGCTAGAGAGCTGGCCGGTGGCAATCTTAGCCTGGCCACAGTGTGCCATTATGACTTCATGATTCTGATGTTTTTCATTGTGTTTCTTCTCTCTCTGCCCTTACTGACACAGCTTGGTCAGGTAACATGGCTAGAGAGCTGGCCGGTGGCAATCTTAGCCTGGCCACAGTGTGTCATTATGACTTTGTGATTATGATGTTTTAAACCGTGTTTTCTCTCTCTCTCTACCCTTATTGACACAGCCGGGACAGGTAACATAGCTATTGGTCTGGCTGGTGGCAATCTTAACAAGGGCACAGTGTGTTATTATGACTTTGTGATTATGATGTTTTTCATTGTGTTTTTCTCTCTCTACTCTTACTGACACAGCCGGGACAGGCAACATGGCCAGTGGGCTAGCTGGCGGAAACTTCATCAGTAAAGTTCTGCTGGCTAACGCTGACGCTTTGTGTGCTGCCGCCACCCCACTAATGGAGAGAGATATAGACATGTGAGTAACCTGATAATTAATATCACTCGCTGGTATTAAAGGGTGGTATCTGGCACTTCGTGAAGTGACAGATACGACCCTTTAATACCAAGGAGGTTACTTATTATTTTTATTTTTACTAGATTTTTTAATTCACTAGCTCTAGTTTTTTCGGGGGGGGGGGCAGATTAAATCAATATTGATTTTCGATTATTTTTAATTCTCTGCCTACATATTTTTTTTTGTATCGATAATAATTATAGAAGAAAATAAACTGTCTATTATATTTGAAATAGTAAGAGCAGGGGCCCATCCCACAAAGAATCTTAAAATTAAGATCATCTTAACTTCCTCTTATTTGCATTTGAAAAGTTAAGATCATCTTAACTTTTCTAATGCAAATAAGAGAAAGTTAGGATGATCATAATTTTAAGTTTATTTGTGGATGGGCCCCACAACTGATAAAGAGTTGGATGGACTTGTGATCTGTCAATCAACGATATATCACAACTTTGGATGCAAAGATTGAGAAATACTTTAACATTCCTTTGTGTTTGCTTCTTTACAGAGATGATTATGATGAGAGAGTAGTGATGAACAATTACTTCGGGATCGGGCTGGATGCTAAAATAGCCCTGGACTTTCACCACAAGCGAGAAGAGCATCCTGAGAAATGCCGGAGTCGAACCAAGAATCTCATGTGGTATGGAGTGATTGGGGGCAAAGAGCTTCTGAATAGGACGTTCAAGAATCTAGAGCAGAGAGTGCAGCTAGAGTGTGATGGACAAAGGATACCCTTGCCTAACCTCCAGGGAATAGTCATACTGAACATTCCTAGGTATGTAAAAACTTAAGGTTAGGGTTAGGGGACAGCTAGAGTGTGATGCACTGAGGATACACCTGCCTAACCTCCAGGGAATAGTCATACTGAACATTCCTAGGTATGTATAAACTTAGGGTTGAGTTAGGGGACAGCTAGAGTGTGATGCACAGAGGATACACCTGCCTAACCTCCAGGGAATAGTCATACTTAACATTCCTAGGTATGTAAAAACTTAAGGTTAGGGTTAGGGGACAGCTAGAGTGTGATGCACTGAGGATACACCTGCCTAACCTCCAGGGAATAGTCATACTGAACATTCCTAGGTATGTATAAACTTAGGGTTGAGTTAGGGGACAGCTAGAGTGTGATGGACAAAGGATACCCTTGCCTAACCTCCAGGGAATAGTCATACTGAACATTCCTAGGTATGTATAAACTTAAGGTTAGGGTTAGGGGACAGCTAGAGTGTGATCGACAGGTGATACCTCTGTCTAACCTCCAGGGAATAGTCATCCTTAACATTCCTAGGTATGTATAAGCTTCAGGTTAGGGTTAGGGGACAGCTAGAGTGTGATGGACAAAGGATACCCTTGTCTAACCTCCAGGGAATAGTCATCCTTAACATTCCTAGGTATGTATAAACTTAAGGTTAGGGTTAGGGGCCAGCTAGAGTGTGATGCACAAAGGATACCTCTGCCTAACCTCCAGGGAATAGTCATACTGAACATTCCTAGGTATGTATAAACTTAAGTTTAGGGTTAGGGGACAGCTAGAGTGTGATGCGCAGAGGATACACCTGCCTAACCTCCAGGGAATAGTCATACTTAACATTCCTAGGTATGTATAAACTCAGGGCTAAGGTTAGTGTTAGGTTAGGGTATAGATGGAGTGTGACGGTCAGAGGACTTTCTGGGTATGTATAAACTTAGGGTTGGGGTTAGGGTACAGCTAATGTCAGAGCTGTATGTCAGAGAATGCCCCTGCCTAACATCCAGTGAATAGTCATACTCAACATTCCTAGGTTCTATATGTAAAAAAACCATTGTCTTATAAAATTAGAGTTCTGCTTTCAGGGGTTTGAGAGTTCTGTTAACATTCAAAGGGCTACATTGAAAAAACATATTTAACCCACTTCAAGGGGGTTGAAATTACTCATTTGTTTAATTTGGAACAAAAAAATGGTTAATTTATATATCTAATGACATATTTAGTTACCAATATCTTTGATTTGTTCAGTTGGTAAAGCATAATAAAAACGACTACAGTCATGCTTAGCCGGCTAAACACTAGAAAACTATGTTACACCTGTAAGCTCTCACAATGCATTAAATCATCATTTTACAACCCCGAAAACAGACTCAATATTCCTACAACCAAGGGTTTTAGAACGAAAATGTTCATGAAACTGGTTTACCAATACATAGTAATTTTCTTTAATTTTTAAATCAAATCATCTTCATCCACTACAAGTCGAGAATTGCGGCAGCAATTCGCGGCTTCTAGTGGATGAAGATGACTATGGTAAATTCAGGCTGGAAAGGATTAATAAGACAAAGACACGTTCTATTGCTATTTATTATTTATACATGTATTAACAATATGATTATAAAGATGTACTTATTTAAATGCTGTGCTTTATTGTTTTCAGTTATATGGGAGGCACTAACTTCTGGGGAGGAAAAAAAACGAATGATGTGAGTATCTGACTGTGTTACAAGTTCTATAGTATTCTCATTCTTTTGAACCTCCCAGGCATAACCTCTTAACACTTAAAGCGCTGAATTATGGAAGCCAAAGGTTTTTTTTTAATTTTTGAAATCATCATAAATGGCTTAGTTAGCTCTTTCCGGTTCATTTGAATACCTATGTTATGGGTCTACGGCCATTAGAAATACTTTTACAGTGTGGGGATCGACTTTAGTCGTCAGAATCTGACGTCTTTAGTTAAGTACCTGGTATTGCCAGGCATTTCTACTCATTCCACTTCGACGAAATTGATGAATTTAATTTATTAATTACCTGAATGTAGTATGATATAAGAGAGCAGCCTTTATTTTGAATTTGTTGCTTTATGGTGCATGCATATGATGTGCCATTTATGCACCTATTATGACGATATGGTATGAGATATCATATACTACAACACATAAGGAGTTTTCTTTGACATATTACATTTGGGAATACACAAAGAAAGTGTGATTTTCATCAATATTACTACTTATTTTAGAAGTTATTTTTGTTTATTACAGACGTTCACAGCGACGTCATTTGACGATCGAATCCTGGAGGTGGTGGCGGTGTTCGGCAGCGTTCAGCTCGGTATTAGTCGGGTGCTCAACATACAGAGGCATAGGATAGCCCAGGTAATAACGATATAACTGAACAGAACAAGGGATAGCGCCGGTAAAAACGATATAACTGAACAGAGACTTATTTAGCCCAGGTAATAACTATATAACTGAACAGAGACATAGGATAGCCCAGTTAATAACGATATAACTAAACAGAGACATATATATCCCAGGTAATAACGATATAACTGAACAGAGAGATATATAGCCCAGGTAATAACGATCTATCTGAACAAAGACATAGGATAGCCTAGGTAATAATGTAGTATGTAGTGGCTAGCAATATCACATGTAGCACCAGATTTCTGAATTACTTCTTTGTCTTGTATACAGGTTTCAAGAGAATAAATATGTTTCTTCACTCACTCACTCACTCACTCACTCACTCACTCACTCACTCACTCACTCACTCACTCACTCACTCACTCACTCACTCACTCACTCACTCACTCACTCACTCATTCAAAGTACATAAGACAATTGTTTTACAAGTTTTATTGTTATTGTTTCAGTGTCGGAGTGTGAAGATTACTGTGATGGGTGATGAGGGGGTGCCTGTACAGGTGGATGGAGAGGCCTGGGTTCAACCCCCAGGATTCATACGTATAGCTCATAAAAACAGAGCTCAGATGCTCACAAGAGACAAGGTAAGGTATATAATCTATGCTGGGTGAATGCAAGAATGCTGTGCCAAAAGCTGTGACATTGTCCCAGCATTAAACAAACATAAAACAAACTAACACAACAAAAATATCCACTTGTGGATGATATAAAATCAATGCGTTGAAAGATTCACAGATATAACCTTATAAAATAACAAATTAAATTTGAACAATTTTTTTTCTCGTTTTGACACTTGGATGCATATGACAAAGTAGAATAGAGAAATAAAAAAGGTATGTTTTTTAATTTAGACATTTGGTTACAAAAATATAATTAAAACTATTAATTCTCGTATTATAACCCTGAATATAACCTGGAGCTCCTTATTATCTTAAATACGCGCATAGCCTACATAATTATAATATGGTTGATGTTGCTTGGGTATTTGATGAATACGGCTGGTTTGTTTTAGGTGTTTGAGGAGGCTTTGAAGACGTGGACTGAGAAGCAGCGTATTGAGCGTCCGGTATCGCCTCGTCATCACACACTCAGTGACGGCGAGACAGATATACTACAGGCATTTGTGGAAGCCACGGAGATGCTCATTAAAAGGTCAGAGAACATTTCTAAACTGATAATGCAGGGGATAGAACATTAAATTTTGATAAACGTCCACAATATCGGTGTAGAATGATGCAATGACTTATTCCTCTTGAAAAGACCTGACCTATTCCATGATAGATATTTGAGATATTTGAGTGCATTATGTTAAAAATGCAGCACTTGCCCAAGGAAATATAGTAATTGTATATTATGGTGTTAAGGTTTGGGTTGCCTGATTGTTTCTGCCTATTAACGTGGTATCCATCCACCATAGCTGTGTAGACAAGGAGCTAATAGGGTTAGGATTACCTGACTTTGTACATTTGTAAAAAAAACCCTGACATATTCCTATTTGTATTTTACTGTGTGTAGACAAGGAGCTAATAGGGTTAGGATTACCTGACTTTGTACATTTGTAAAAAAAAAACCTGACATATTCCTATTTGTATTTTACTGTGTGGGACAGGACCCAAATTTTCATACAAGTTACGCTATATCATAGGCTTCGGAATGGTCGAGATGGCCATCTCGACCAATCCGAAGCCTAAGATATATCGTAGCTTGTACGAGAATGAGCGGGGATCAGGGTTAGCGTTACCTGACTGAATCCGTTTGTATTTTACAGCGTGAAGGTTGCGTCTATTTATCACAGCTGTGTAGATCAGCAGCTGTTAGAGTTAAAGTTAGCTGGGGCTAGGATTAGGGTAGGAGTTAACTGGGGTTGGGCTAAGCTGGGGTTAGGGCTAGCATTGCTTGACTTGAGTCTGTTTGTATTTACAGCGTTAAGGTGGCGTCCATCTATCACAGCTGCGTGGATCAGCAGCTGTTAGGGTTAGAGTTAGCTGGGGTTGGGGTAAGCCGGGGTTAGGGTTAGCATTGCTTGACTTGAGTCTGTTTGTATTTTACAGCGTTAAGGTGGCGTCCATCTACCACATCTGTGTGGATCAGCAGCTGTTAGGATTAGCTAGGGTTAGGGTTAGGGTGAACGGGGATCAGGGTTAGCGTCACCTAACTGAATCCGTTTGTATTTTACAGCGTTAAGGTGGCGTCCATCTACCACAGCTGCGTGGATCAAGAGCTGTTTCATCTGGCCACACAAGCCTCAGGATTCATGGATCGTCTTTATCCCGCTGGTAATCTCACAAAGGTAAACATCCCTACACAGATCAGCAAATAATTATACATTTATAGCTGTAATTAAACATATGCCACCCATTTTAACCCATTTGTGATGACATATTGACATGGCAATAGTAATCATACAAATAAGGATAGTAATATTATAGTAATGAATATAGCATTTATTATAAAGCTAATTATGATGCATCATAAAAGAAGTTTAGAAAAAAAAACCGTTCAAGTCCTATGAAGAACAATTATTTATCAAAATTTTTTGGAATAATAATTAATTAATTAATATAATGACATGACGTGGAGCAGTATGAGAATGTTCATTTTGTAGAGAGATAAATTAGAAGCTAAATTAATTACAAATAGAGGGACAATGTAGTGTTTTTGTGTGTATCTGATCTCGAAGAGAAAGCTTTTATATAGATTGATAGATGATTTTGGTAAAGGATGAACACAAATGTAAAATAAAGTGTTTAATAAAGCATCTTCAACGTTTCGGCTTGACGCCTTCTTCAGGAATGAAGTGGGGCTGCCTTTTTTATGACTATGTATTTTTGGTTGAGCTTAAAATTATTGTATGCTGTCTAAAGATAAATTAAACATCTATCAGTAAGGTAATTGACGAAATATTGAATTTGAAAAATTAAAGCCCTCTAACTTGTGTGCGGCTTGTTTCTCTCACAGAGCGACAACAGTTCACCGGATCAGGAATTTGAGGTGCTGTCTAATTGGCTGACACGTATAATATATATATGTGACCCGCATGTTCCCCTTTCATCTGTTGTGTATATGTTTCTGTAATAGTTATTTCTTTTTAAATCTTCAAGTTTGTTTCCACAGATTGTCCCAAGTCTTTGGTTCGGATTGGATTAGGTTTACAAGCTTGACCAATCCAATCCCTCAGATCTAGGTTTATTCTTGTGAAGTATTTAGGGAATTTTATACACCACTATTGAACACCTTTGCCTAATTTGACCGGCCCCATGGCATAGTTTAAATTAGGTCCATTCTATATAAAATGGCATAATCAAGCGCAACGTCCTCAGCTTCCTTTAGATATAGTATATTTAGATTTTTTTTAAATCAGGTCATTTTCATGTGACAAAACGACACAGAATGCATATCCCACGCCGCTAACGTTGGGCAAAGTGTAGCGCGACTATTGTTTCAATACACTCTACATCCTGCGTGCATTGTTTGTGAAGGGAGGTCGGCCGGACACAAAACAGCCAGCTTAAGACAATGACGATAACAATAACATTTTGTAACAATCTGTAGTAGTCCAGGCCTGTAAATCTTGTTTTGCCATCTGTTGATTCTCCACAGTAGCGGAGCATAATTTTAGCCTGTGCTGACACATAAATTGAAGCTAATATAATATATTATGCTAGCTTCAAACTTCAACACACGGGTTGAAGCCAGTATAAAATAAAAATTAATTTTGGAAGAAGACTTCTGCAAAGTATTCTTGTTTGAGGGACTTTTTCGTCACTAAGTTAGTTCTCATCATATTCGCAATGGTAGCCCATGTTGCATCATGTGTCTTCAACTGTCGTATCTTGTTCTCATTTTTTATTGATTTAGTAGAGTAGTGCTTATATTCCTCGCTGAAACCTAGTGTTTTTCATGTCTACTATTAATACACATACATACACCATCCAGTTACATGCCTGTGTACAGAGATGGTTGTATGTGATGTGTACACTTGTGTGTTTCATGTACATTTGTTTACCCTGACAGCGCGGAGATAGAGTTTAGTCGTCAGAATCTGACGTCTGTAGATGTCAGATTCTGACGACTAAAGTCGATCCCCACATTTTAAGAGTAAAACTATTTATAATGCCCGTAGACCCATAACATAGGTATTCAAATGAATCAAATAGAGCTAAGGAAGACATTTATGATGATTTTTGAAAAAAACGTTTTGGTCTCCATGATATTTACAAAAAAATTGTCAGCGCTTCAAGGGTTAACTCATTATCTGGCTGGGGCCACGTATGTGTGTTTTCAAGCATGTTTCAGACTGAAACTGAAAATCAGTATTTTTGGTAGATATTAACCCTTACACTGCTACGTCCGACTAAAATCTCGTTTTATTCGATTTTATTAGCTGTTTACCATGTTTAAATAACATTTATTGGGAACGAAATGTGTGTTTAAACATCAAGATTAGCAAATGTTTGGTTTCACATTAAACCATTTTCGTAATTTTCACCCACATGACGTTGTGGGTCATGGTAGCAGGACACAACTTCAAGTGGGGGGAAATTTAGAGTATTTCATTTAACAATTTTAGGTAATCCAATAATTCAATTTGTGAAAGTGCAATTTTTGCTACATTGAAAGGATATTGTTGTTATTAGAAGCTGGAAAGTGTTCAAGCAATTCGCATTGAATGAAACAAAAATACAAACTATAACAAAAAGTGTGTTAAACTTTGTGCAGCTGAAACCATATATATACGTTTTCAATAAGTTTCAAACCCCCAAAAAATGTGGTAGATACTATTGTAATAATTCAATTTGTGAGATCTCTATTTTTCACAATTAGACCCACATTTTTTTGTCATTAGAGGCTGTAAATTGTGGCAGCAATTGAAGCTTCTAATGATGAAAAACAGTGATAATTCAGGAGGACAAAGGTTTACTGTATGTTTTCTTGTACATTTAAACGAAACATTTACCTCAATGGCGGATCTTTTCATTGCCAATTGCTTTTCAATATCTACGATATTTGCCTAATGATACCAGTAAAATCATAGGGAAAGACCCTAAGCTCCCCCTTTCCTCAGATCCTGGATCCGCCCCTGTATTTTGTATTACCATAATTCTAAAATATTGTATTAGAAAACATGAGAATTTAAACTGTTGATTTTGAATAAATCTTATCATGCTGTATGAACCATCTTTTGTAAGCAGAAATCAATTGGGAATAAATGTGCTTGATTGAAGGTCTAATTTATCTGCATTGGGCAGCTGTGACCTTCCAGAAAGTCTTGAAAAAAGTAAAACCGCTTACACCCATATGATTGTCATTAATTACAAATTAAAACATGGGATAAACTTTCCAAATGTATTTTTTAATCTTGTATGACTTTTATGTTGACAGCCGGCAATACGTACCCAAGTATCGGACTTAGTAAGCAGTGTTCGCACCTTATACAACGAGACCAACATGTTCCTCTCAGACAAAGCAACATCACTGGTGAGTGTGTCTTTCATCACTTGTTATTATAGTCTGAACACCGGCCACGTCACTGGTGAATGTCTCCTAATCACCTGTTATTATAGTCTGAACACCAGCCACGTCACTGGTGAGTGTCTCCATCATCACCTGTTATTATAGTCTGAACACCAGCCACGTCACTGGTGAATGTCTCCATCATCACCTGTTATTATAGTCTGCACACAGGCCACGTCACTGGTGAGTGTCTCCATCATCACCTGTTATTATAGTCTGAACACCAGCCACGTCACTGGTGAATGTCTCCATCATCACCTGTTATTATAGTCTGAACACAGGCCACGTCACTGGTGAGTGTCTCCATCATCACCTGTTATTATAGTCTGAACACCGGCCACGTCGCTGGTGAGTGTCTCTATCATCACCTGTTATTATAGTCTGAACACAGGCCACGTCACTGGTGAGTGTCTCCATCATCACCTGTTATTATAGTCTGAACACCGGCCACGTCACTGGTGAGTGTCTCCATCATCTCCTGTTATTATAGTCTGAACACCGGCCACGTCGCTGGAGAGTGTCTCCATCATCACCTGTTATTATAGTCTGAACACTGGCCACGTCGCTGGTGAGTGTCTCCATCATCACCTGTTATTATAGTCTTGAACACTGGCCACGTCACTGGTGAGTTTCTCCATCATCACCTGGTATTATAGGCTGAACACCAGCCACGTCACTGGTGAGTGTCTCCATCATCACCTGTTATTATAGTCTGAACACAGGCCACGTCACTGTTGAGTGTCTCCATCATCACCTGTTATTATAGTCTGAACACCGGCCACGTCGCTGGTGAGTGTCTCCATCATCACCTGTTATTATAGTCTGAACACCGGCCACGTCACTGGTGAGTGTCTCCATCATCACCTGTTATTATAGTCTGAACACAGGCCACGTCACTGGTGAATGTCTCATTTACACCTGTTATTATAGTCTGAACACCGACCACGTCACTGGTGAGTGTCGCCATCATCACCTGTTAAGTCTGAACACCAGCCACGTCGCTGGTGAATGTCTCCATCATCACCTGTTATTATAGTCTGAACACCGGCCACGTCGCTGGTGAGTGTCTCCATCATCACCTGTTATTATAGTCTGAACACAGGCCACGTCACTGGTGAATGTCTCATTTACACCTGTTATTATAGTCTGAACACCGACCACGTCCCTAGTGAGTGTCTCCATAATCTCCTATCATTATAGGCTGAACACCGGCCACGTCGCTGGTGAGTGTCTCTATCATCACCTGTTATTATAGTCTGAACACCGGTCACGTCACTGGTTTATGTCTCCATCATCACCTGTTATTATAGTCTGAACACAGGCCACGTCACTGGTGAGTGTCTCCATCATCACCTGTTATTATAGTCTGAACACCGGTCACGTCACTGGTGAGTGTCTCCATCATCACCTGTTATTATAGTCTGAACACTGGCCACGTCACTGGTGAGTGTCTCCATCATCACCTGTTATTATAGTCTGAACACTGGCCACGTCACTGGTGAGTGTCTCCATCATCACCTGTTATTATAGTCTGAACACCGGCCACGTCACTGGTGAGTGTCTCCATCATCACCTGTTATTATAGTCTGAACACAGACCACGTCACTGGTGAGTGTCTCCATCATCTCCTGTTATTATAGTCTTAACACCAGCCAAGTCACTGGTGAATGTCTCATTTACACCTGTTATTATAGTCTGAACACCGGCCACGTCACTGGTGAGTGTCTCCATCATCACCTGTTATTATAGTCTGAACACCAGCCACGTCGCTGGTGAGTGTCTCCATCATCACCTGTTATTATAGTCTGAACACCGGTCACGTCACTGGTGAGTGTCTCTATCATCTCCTGTTATTATAGTCTGAACACCGGCCACGTCACTGGTGAGTGTCTCCATCATCTCCTGTTATTATAGTCTGAACACCGGCCACGTCACTGGTGAGTGTCTCCATCATCTCCTGTTATTATAGTCTGAACACCAGTCACGTCACTGGTGAATGTCTCCATCATCACCTGTTATTATAGTCTGAACACCGGCCACGTCACTGGTGAGTGTCTCCATCATCTCCTGTTATTATAGTCTGAACACCGGCCACGTCACTGGTGAGTGTCTCCATCATCTCCTGTTATTATAGTCTGAACACCGGCCACGTCACTGGTGAGTGTCTCCATCATCTCCTGTTATTATAGTCTGAACACCGGCCACGTCACTGGTGAGTGTCTCCATCATCTCCTGTTATTATAGTCTGAACACCGGCCACGTCACTGGTGAGTGTCTCCATCATCTCCTGTTATTATAGTCTGAACACCAGTCACGTCACTGGTGAATGTCTCCTCATCACCTGTTATTATAGTCTGAACACAGGCCACGTCACTGGTGAATGTCTCCTCATCACCTGTTATTATAGTCTGAACACCGGCCACGTCACTGGTGAGTGTCTCCATCATCACCTGTTATTATAGTCTGAACACCGGCCACGTCACTGGTGAGTGTCTCCATCATCACCTGTTATTATAGTCTGAACACCGGCCACGTCACTGGTGAGTGTCTCCATCATCTCCTGTTATTATAGTCTGAACACCGGCCACGTCACTGGTGAATGTCTCCTCATCACACCTGTTATTATAGTCTGAACACAGGCCACGTCACTGGTGAGTGTCTCCATCATCACCTGTTATTATAGTCTGAACACCGGCCACGTCACTGGTGAGTGTCTCCTCATCACACCTGTTATTATAGTCTGAACACTGGCCACGTCGCTGGTGAGTGTCTCCATCATCTCCTGTTATTATAGTCTGAACACCGGCCACGTCACTGGTGAATGTCTCCTAATCACCTGTTATTATAGTCTGAACACCGGCCACGCCACTGGTGAGTGTCTCCATCATCTCCTGTTATTATAGTCTGAACACCGGCCACGCCACTGGTGAATGTCTCCTCATCACCTGTTATTATAGTCTGAACACCGGCCACGTCACTGGTGAGTGTCTCCATCATCTCCTGTTATTATAGTCTGAACACCGGCCACGTCACTGGTGAGTGTCTCCATCATCACCTGTTATTATAGTCTGAACACCGGCCACGTCACTGGTGAATGTCTCCTCATCACACCTGTTATTATAGTCTGAACACAGGCCACGTCACTGGTGAGTGTCTCCATCATCACCTGTTATTATAGTCTGAACACAGGCCACGTCACTAGTGAATGTCTCCTCATCACACCTGTTATTATAGTCTGAACACCGGCCACGTCACTGGTGAGTGTCTCCATCATCACCTGTTGAGTCTGAACACTGGCCACGTGTTCAGGCTTGTGGTATTACTGGTCGAGTAATAGCACAAGTTGTTGTTGTTAACCCTAGTCCTGCTGAATTGGTTGTATTGTATTTTTCGTCATTTGAAGCTGGAATTGCTAACGCAATTTCTAGCTTCGAATGACGAAAAATATTTATATTTTTTTTAAATATACATCGTTTAAATTGAATTATTTGATTAACCGAGCATCTACCACAAACTATATCACCCATTTCAGTGACATATTATTTAGCTTAAAATCTGCTTGAAGCCGTATATATCCGGGCGTAGCAGGACAAGGGTTAATATGAGGTTACTAATGAGGTGACATCACTGTTGTAGCACATACCTCCAGACGTGGAGGAGAAACTCACCTCAGCTTTAGTCTCCATGGAAACAGAAATGAAAAAGGTTTACGAAATTGGAGGTCTTCCACATTTCCAGGCAATACAACAAGAAGTAAGTGGCACGATATGGTGGTTATTTTGACCTCTGAGGTGTATATAGACAACTTCTTGGACTGTAAATTATTTTAAAATCTGAGAGAAATTATTTAGAATTAAAGGTACTGACTTAGAGTAATCTGGTGATTGGTTTAGCGATAAGTCACAAATGGTTGTAATTCACTGTACCTGCTTTTATATGTATTAGTTTAATTTTTTTTTATAAAAAAAATCAGAGCTCCTGAGATTTGTAATATTTCTTCCTGATCCCTGCACTTTATAAGGGTCATGATTGCCTAATCATACCTAGACCTGACAGTCTGACACACTATTATAACTAATCTATAGCGCACGCTTACTTCACGCTTTGAATTATTTGCTCTCGCAGGCTTCTGAGCTTCACAAACACAGCAAAAGTCGCTTCCGTTTGGTGGGACGTCTCAAAAAGAGAAAGGAAAAGGACATATTGCCACCAAAGCAGTTCGGCCCTACAGGTAAATTGTCGCACCCAAAATACTCTTTGCAAGGGTGGGATTTTTATCATTCTGTAATAATTAATATGCATGCATTATCAAGAAGAATGTTAAAAGATTGAAAACATTTCTTTAACGGAGAAACAATTCTATGTTAATTTCCTGATACATTGTCACAGGTGCTTTAGTCCCTGGTACTCCCAGCTATTCAATTTCAATTTTCTGTCACTTAGAGTTTTATCTCGCTGCCACAACCCACAACTTGAAATGAATTGAAATTAATCAGATTTTCAAAATTATGCTACATTTCACAGATTTAAGAAGATTTGGTGAAAACTGCGGAAATAACTTGTCAAATAAGATAATCTGAATCTAATGATATTTATGTCGTGTTACAGTGTCACAGGTGCTGGAGTGGGGCCCGGAAGAGGTCGGCCACTGGCTGGAGACCTTGGGGTTGGCGGAGTACAGGGAACACTTCATCTCTCACGATGTACGAGGTCAAGAGATGCTGAGCCTCGGACGCACAGACCTCAAGGTCAGTCAACCTCACACTATTAGCGATAGGAATTGGTTGGAATGTGTAATTGATGATCGATTATTGATCACAGTTATTCGGTGGAGCGAAGTTTTTATGAGTGAGGTACAAGCTCATATGTATTTTGTGAATTGTTGTCCTGCCTATTTTTGACATATAAAGAGGACATAGCATTATTACATCCGTATTAAAACTCCCCAGCCCATGGATTGCACCTCTTTTCACCATTTCATAGGTCAATGCGGTTTCACTGGCATGCTACACAGTGACCAGGGTTTGAAATTTGACTGTGCTGTTATTAACAAGTTGTGTAACATAACTTATCATGGACAACTATGCCTAAATCTGAATTAGCCCCATAACATTCAACTGGAAATGTTCATGAACAATTCACACAGACGCTTTGTAAGTTTAAGAATTTATAATAGCATAATGGTTATGTTTATAATGACAAAAATAAGTTTTAGTAGTTAGAAAGGTGCACCTTATATTAGAAATGACTGAGCTTGGGTGAGAATCTAGTGTAATTGATATTATGTTATCTAATGCTTTCTTATTTGTTTTTTTATAGGAACTTGGTGTCAGTAAAGTGGGACATCTGAAGAGAATACAGCAGGCAATCAAAGATATCCGTAGTCGCCCGGGAATACTCAATCTGGAGAAGTCGCACCACTCTACTGCCCTGTGATAAGCCCCCCACCATGCACACACACTGCCCAGCAGAAACAATACGTTGAATAAATTTTGGTTTAACATTTTTACAGCGTCGGAGATTATGGACCAGCGTTAAACCAACATTGATTTTACGCTTTGTGTATACACCCCCCGAATCACCCCCACCTCGCTCTACACTCATCGTCTAATTGTTACCTTGCTCACCTTCACCTTGACCTTGGTGCCCCTACCGGTAACCTCTAATTGCCCTGCAGATGCCTTCCAGCTGGTCTGGTACGATGGCCGGCCGGCGGGCAGATACGGTGCTATAACTTGTGATGCAGTCTCTGTTACTTTGTGGTACTCTCTTCTCATGACAGCTGTTGCCATGGTTACTATCACCGTGACAATTATTGCCATGACTATTCTTGTCGTGGCGTTACTAATAGTGCTGCCTCAGACATTGTTAATCTGTTATTGTTACCCAGTGTATCCAGAATAATGAGTCATTATCATGTGACTTACACATCCAGAAGTGAAAGACACTGTGAATTGTTCCTGAGTGATGACTGATGAGGGTCACAATTTAAAAATGGAAAAGGTCAAAGTTCACACTACAAGTTGTGTTGAAAGCAAAGTGAATGTTTTGCTGTTTTTAGATATTTAGTATTGGAATTGATCATTTTTTAACCTTTTTAACCCTTAAAGTGCCGAGTTATCTTATTTAACCCTTTGAGCCCTCACGATGCAATAAAGCATCATTTTACATCCCTGAAAGCACACTTATTTTTCCTACAACTAAGGACTTTAGAATTAAAATTCCCATACAACTGGTTTACCAATACATGGCAATTTTTATTAATTTTCTCACCCACTTCAAATCATCTTCATGTACTACAAGTTGAGAATTGCGACAGCAATTCGTGGCTTGTAGTGCATGAAAATGATAATGGTAAAGTCAGGCTTCAGAAAGTTTCACCTACTTGAAGTTGTGTCCCTATAACTTCAAGTGGCTTAAAATTACCCATATTTGTTCAATTGAAGACCACACATTTGCAAATCTTGCTGTTTAAGCACTCATTTCTTTCCCAATAACCACAGCTTAACCCCTTATAAAACTGAGTAGAAACGACTTTGGTCGTGCCTAACGCTTTAAGGGGTGAACACAAAATTATCCACATTTACTCGGCAGGGTTTACTGGATCCCACAGAATGTTCCCCAGCCTGGTTTGACAACTTTGCAAAAATATGTCTTGTGACTTTATTGTGATGACAATATGCTATTTTGACGTTTATGTAACTGTGATGTAATTGCAGCTTATGATGTCTACACTGCCACACAATGGCCAAAATGTAGTTGTGCGCTGAGAACTATTTTTTCAAAGTGTTCTTACTAGTACTTATCTGTCTCTGTTATCATGCATCCAATGATTTTTTTAACTCGCCGCTGCCTTTTTTCACTAAAACGTACAAATTTGTTTTACAATGATTTAGACTTAAAATACAAAAAATATTATTTTACATGCAACTGAATGCTCCGGAAAGGTTTTGATTAATATGTTTTGTCTCAGTTGTGCTGTCTTCGAAGAATTAAACTCATTTCCTTTATTTTTCACTAATTTGAATTCAAAATTTTGTGAACTTTTGGGAATTAAAATTCGTTAAACAATTTAATTATTTACATTGTGACTGATGCAAAGTTGTGACTGAACGTTTAACCTAACATGCTGAATTTGTCTGCTACCAATGTAACGTATTCTGTCTGCTATCTAGTGCAACATATATTTGTATTTGTCACCTGTTACCCATCTTTTATATTACACAAGTTATTTTTCTAAGGAATATTATAATGCTATATAAATCAACTTGTTTATTATATTGTCATTCGTCCCCACGGGATATGAAAGGATGTATCTTCCCTTTCACAAAGTGGCAGATACATCCTTTCATATTCAAGGGGGAGAACTATATCTTCACGATGTGTTCGTTTTCATTGACCCCTTATATGTCACCCGTAACAGTTACAGTAAGCAACATATCTAAAGGGCAATACTTTAGAATAAGGCTCTTCATTTGTTTTACATCTTTTTATTGATTTTTATTGATTTGTAAATATTGTTTATTATTTAAACCTGACCGTTTGCTATTGTACATATATCTTATGCATCTCATTGTCGCTGCTGCACATCTTTTCACGATGATCTCTTGATGTCATTTGCTACATCTGTGTACATAGTCACGCCTTGATCAGGCTTGTTTTGCACACAGGGTTTTCAGTCTGTTTCACTTACTTGGTGATGCTGTACTATGTGATATCTATGTTTACATCTATGTTTACATTTCTAGAATCATCCACATCTAAGTCACTGCCTGGTAAACATGGTTGCTAATCTCAAACCAGTATACCTAGATTTGAACACGGGGCTGTAGAAAAGCTACGATCATATTTATCACCTAATCAAACCTCTACATATTTAAATCCCTCTTAACACTTGTTCTGCAAAATTGTTTGCTTATATTTTTCGTTTATTCGAAGCTGGAATTGCCATGTAGTGGTAAACCAGTTTCATGGAAATTTTTATTCTAAAACCACTAGTGGTAGGAACATTAAGTCTGTGTTTAGGGATGTAACATGATGCTTTAATGCATTGTGAGGGCTTAAAGGGTTGAACCGTGCATATACGGTTCCAGCTGCACAAGGATTACTCTATGAATGTCTTTACACGTCATATTCTGCAGTCTGAAGTCTATCCCCGCACTGAAAAAAATATTCATAATGACCATAAATATATAACATAAGTATTCAAATGAAGCGGAAAGAGCTAACTAACACATTTATGATGATTTCAAATGGAAAAAAACCTTTTGATCTTTATGGTTTATAAAAACAAATTTCAGCGTTTTAAGTGGAACACAGATGTATTCAAAATGTGTTGAGTCAGACCTCTTCATTAAAACAGGTTGACTTTATCTGACCCAAGAATTGATTTCTGCTTCGGTGGAATAACATTTTTATTATGTCAAAGAGATATATATAATAACAGAAACAAACAAGGACTGGTTTCTCTATCAGATGTAATAGCTGTTTTTTTATTGTACAGTAGTAACTTTATGATGAATATGGTAATTTATTACATGGGTGATGTTGATCAGTATAGATTCACATGAACTATAACGATGGATGTAACACGTGGATTATAGAGGATCCAATGCCAGCATATATGATGATAATAGACTATTATGTCTCAGTAATGCTATCTGTGTTATTTAAATGTCTCCACAAGCTGCTACTGTGAAACTCACATATATAATCACCAGAACTACTGCAGTCACGTAATCGTCTAAACATCGTCACCCGGCTCGTTTTTATAACATGATTGTTGGTGAACTATCCGTGATATTACAATTTATAGATGTTGGTTGTTGGTAAAACTATTTTATTGTACTCAAAGCAATGGCAATAGATGTTTAGCATTAAACAACGCGATGTAATTACGTTGTGTGATGAAGTTACGTAATTTTATAACATGATGATGTCACTTGATGACGGTACATGATGGAGTAACGTGATGGAGTTACGTGAGGGAGTTATGTGATGACGTTGGCTGATGTGATAAATGTGTCACGTTTTCCTAATGTACCATCAGTTCTCAAACCTGGGGAATTTACTTTATCTACAAGAAAATACTCATCATAAATTTATATTCTTGTTTGGCATTTGTCAAAACACATTAGGCCACAGCAAATTAATTTTATGGATGATGGATTCGCCGCTTAGATTTTACCGTGATTGAAATTTTTTATTTGAAAAAAAAAATTATTTTGCCACTCCATTCCCCTCCCCCTCCCCTATCTGAAAATCACGTGTCCTGTGAAGACAACGTGTTGAAAAAAATTTTTGCACCTTTGCTCCCCCATATTTGCAGGAAATCAATTTGAAAAAACAAATTGTCGCTTCTGCGCTCCCTCCATTTTTGGGGAAATCAATTTTTTTTTAAAGAAAAAAAAACGAATAATAATTAATTCGCTCGCTTGGTCCATTTTTTACTGCAGAGAATCCGTCAACCATAAAATTAATTTTGTGTGGCCTTAGGTACTCATAGTTTTGAAATATATATATTTCACCAGATGATATTAGCAATACCTCATTTGATCTTTTTTTTGCATTTGTGTTTACATTTAATCAAAATACAAGATTTTAAAAGTTTGTCGAAGTAAATACAGGTTTTGCTATGAATACCTTTCCTGATGTACTATTTTTCTTTGGATGGTAAATTAATTATTCATTATATGAAGACCCTATTACAATATATTATTTCACACATACTTTACTCTGCTAGACGTGCTGCAATTACTACAGCTGCTCAATCCAATGAAGGAAACCACACTACTTTGCATCTAGCAGCATCCTAGATATATCTCACAGCGAGAGGTTAACCTTGATATTAATTTGAGGTCAACCTGCTTTCTGAAATAACAAACTGTGCTTTAGACCATGTCTCTGATTTGTTTGTGATTGTATTCACTTAACGAATTCAGCCAGATAGGCAGCTGCTACAACAGTTACAGATCACTGATTAGTAGTCATTTAGCTGAATAATAAATACGTACAGAACATATGTAAATGAATTATATTATCTACTTTTTATATGCTGTTTCTTTATAGTTACGTGGTAATTTTCTATGGTGGCCGTAATCTTTCTTGCTGTTTGCTACAGATTTGCTACAGAGTTAAAGGGTGTCTCAGCCACTTAATAAGCAAATGTACCCTTTAATGCCGAGCTATGGACATATTCGTGCCTGACTCAGTGACCCTGTTTCCACACCTGCCAAAACATTGTCTTGATCTGTTTATCTATGCCTCTCCTCTTCCCTATAGCTAACCTAGACTTCTCAACTCTTATCTTTAGTGAACTGGTCTTCTTCATTATGCACCGTGAATATTATAAAGCTGTCAGATTTGCATAATTCTACTGCCTTTGATGTCGTATGTACTGTGCCTATACTTCTATCGCACTGCTGACCTATGTCAAAAGCCACGCACATGGCGACCAACGTCAACTCTGATCCAAACATTTTCAGTTAGAAATAGACTGGCCAACAGTGCACTTTTTCAAGATTAATGGTAGCCTAGCATTCAATTCCCCCCTCCGAGTAAACCTTCTATTAGCCTTTTTAATGTTTGCAAAAAAAGATTGTTTTAAAGCTGCTAAAATGTCATTAACCCTTTGACTTCCAGGCCGGGGTGCATGCCAGGATCCAGATATACTGGTGTAGGAGTTCTATTTTCCGTCACTTGAAGCTGGAATTGCTAACGCAATTTCCAGCTTCAAATGACGAAAAATACATAAATGTAGTATATATTTGACGAAAATTTGTGTCATTTTATGGTTACGTTCATTGACGAATGACGACGGAAATTTCCGTCATGTATGGTAGTAAAAAGGTAAGATTGACATTGTTTCTCGAAGTACCGATCCTAACATTGCAGCGAAAACAAAATTTGGTGGGTAAAATGTAACATACTTTAATAAACCCTTACAGTGGGGGATCGACCTTAGACGTCAGAATCTGACATCTAAATTTCGATCCCAGCACTGTAAGAGTAAAACTATTTATAATGCCCGTGGACCCATAACGTAGATAATCAAATGAATGGCAGAGAGCTAAATAATACATTTAAGATTATTTCAAATGGGGAAAAACCATTTGGTCGCCATGGTTTATACAAACACCTTTCAGCTTTAAGGGATAATTGTTTATATTCAGTGAGATACTCCTGGCTCACTCAATTCTTCATTTTTTTTACTTGTGTCCCATGTGAATTCGTGACTGACTTTTTAACACATATTCTTGTTACTAATCTCTCAACTTTAGCTTTTGATAATATTTTCTACCCATGTTGTAAACTGTATTTTTGATTTGTGTCAATAAATCATTAAAACACAAAATGGCTTAGTGTTTATTATTGTTCAATATTTCGACAACATTTGTTTGTTACTTGTATCTTCCTATTGTGGCATCACAACATAGACCTGTTCCATCACATTCCCTGACATGATCATCACTGATAATGCATGTTTTTAACCATTTTATTAGTAGAGCTTTCTGGTCTGAGTGGTTTTCTGTATGATTTATTTCATGACAATAATTTTAAATTCGTGGAATTGAGAACATATCTAACTCCATGTGTGTGTTAAGAATAACTCTTTTCATTGCACTATGAACGCACATTTGAGATTTTTGCTTAGATGGTCAGATGGACACTGATGGAAATGACGTCTCAATTCACCAGCTTGAATACAATGTCAGCCATCTATGTTATTGTGCATTGGATATGTTAGGTGACGTCACGCTTGGCCCTGACACGTGACCTTAGCAATACACTTTGACCCCACCTAGCTAGCACAGCAATACAAACCTGAAAGGGTACAGTAGTACTATGCTTTCCCATGAACGTATGCAGTGTGACTATAGACCTACCCCTGTGTGTATATATCTGTATGGGAAACATGACCTGTAATGAGCAACAAGTGCACCTGGCATTAATAGTGATACGGAAACGCTGACCAAATGTTGGACCAGCGCTGGCTCCATGTGATTGTCCAGCGTTATGGTGTTTGCTAGATCTATCCCACAGGCATACACAACAACACTCAGCTGACACAAGGAAAGACGTTGAATCAATGTTAGTTCAACGTTTGTCTACCATCTACGACATTGGACCAATTTTAAGCCAACATTGATTCAACGTCTTTTCTATGCTGGCCTGCCAATACACATGTATATATAATATGCCTATTGACCACTCACTGCCCAACAAAACAAACATTGACCCGATGTGGCATTAATGTTAGATGAGCTTCTTAGACGATGCTCTAACATTAAAAAAAACAATTAATTTGTAGTATAAACTTGGACCTACTGGTGCCTACAGGCTGAATACGTTCTGAAAAAATGCTAGGCTTAATAAATCACATAGCCATATGCAAAACCCCAGAAGTGACATTTATATTAGGCTATTATAGTTTTAAACTTAATATCAAGTTATTACTTCACTAATTATATGATAACTTTGCTCTCAATATCTAGGCCTATCAAGTTGTGAGTTCAACTCAATGATATGCTTATTGAGTTTAAAAAAATAAAAATGCGGATGTCGCCTTCACACATAAAACATAATTAAAAATAGCCATTGACATGAATAAGTTAGGGCCTGACGTTACACATAAATCATGATTAAACTGATTTTCAATGGCATAGGCCTATGTCATATAGAATATGCTTTTTGAGATCCTTGTTGGACTGAGATGGTTGGGCTAACGGAGTAATTTTCGGTTATTAGGCAGTGAAAGTAGGCTTACACAACATGTTGTAAAGTTATGCCCAGGGAAAACTTTGGCGACCAGTGTGTGGTGCTTGCTTTACTTTTGAATCAAGCTCTCAACCCACGGGTTGTGTTTCCCTGCCATGATGGAGCAGAGTGAATTGACTATGCAACTGTATTTCATCTTATATGTGTTCTACGCAGAGGAGTTGAAATAAACACGACATTCGACCCAGAAAATGGAGTTCTGTTTAGTGAACCTGGAATCTGAGTTTTTATAACCCGTTCGGCGCCGTTGGCTTTGTCGTGTTGGTGTCACAATGGCGTCTTGGATGGACGTATTTTATAATGTGGTGCCAAGGCGCAAAAAACAAGAGAGATCCCCCCAGGTCTATTTAATGTTGCCCTGCAGTCTCACACAGTTATAACGCCGGCCTATCATTAAATCAACATTGGCTCAATGACTGTCGCAGTGGAAGCAGTTAATCTGTCTCCTGACTCAGTTTTTTTCAATTCTGAACACAACATACTGCCACAGGGGTGGGAAAAATTAGCACTGGGCCGCCAGCCAATGGGTGGTGTTTTTAGCTTCGGGCCAGTAAAATATGACCTGTAACCTACCCAAATTGCAGGTGGAATTTTAGCAGTAAAATGTAATATTTTACTTTCTCGCTCATTTGATAAAATTTGTTGCACTGTAATTTTATGGGAAGTTGTATACAGATTTCAACAATCTAGAATGCAATAAAAAACGACTAAAATGTTATTGGAATAAGCCTTACAGGAGTAATAATAAAATCATGGGCAGGTGAATTTGTTTGTGGACAGGTGGAAATATTTTGTTACCAGCCTGACTGGCTTCAAGAGAAATAATCCAATTTCCAGCACTGTGCCATCACATCTGAGCATAGCAGTAGGCCTACTTAGGAGGATGCACATTGACTAAAAAACAAAGCAAACGAAACGAAGAAGTGCCTGTTTTCAGTGGCCGAACATTGATGATGGCAATTTATAAATAGTGTGAAAAACAAAGCCAAAAGTTTATATCTATTTTTATCTATATTTATATCATCTTTCCCTTATAAAAAGTCAATAGTGAGGCCAAAAAATGGATAAAAAGTGAACTGGGAAGAATCCATATTTTCCAGAACTCATGTGCAACCTCACTTAGGCCTAGGCAATGTGCCTAGGCTACTAGCATGTAGTACCTTACCCAACCATTGACTGGGTTATGCCTAGTACCGTATATGCCTATATACCACTCGAACTGTCAGGTTGATATAAACAGTTTCTGTTTAATAGATTGGCTTTGAATAATGAACTGCACCACTGTCCCAGCCCAGGGTACACACAGAAAGTAGTAACCTGAGCCTATATTTTCATTAGGGTACCCGATTATCCCTAATAAACCAGATATACTGATAAACACAGAGACGCAATTGGGGTCGCGTTTATTATGTGCACTGAAATTAGTGTGCAGTCTACTCAATGCAGGTGTCGACTTGAGGTGTAAAAAATAGATGTGACGGATCAAGGCTGACCCTGTGCACCCTATCGCTCGTTTCGCCGGGAATTAACAACATTACATGTGCAGCGCATGACGGGATGCCTGTCTGACATTTCAGGCGTGATCGCTATGAACACTGCTCATTATAACGTTAGGTATATCAAGGGGGGTTGACCATGGCATGTTTTGCTTTGATATTGTGTCAACGTCTACGACGCTGGCCCAATATCTAACCAACAGTGCATCAACTTCTTTTGTTTGTTGGGCGACAAATTATACTAATCGGAATTGCAGTGCGTATCCAGTTGCAGCTGCAATGTCACCTGAACAGCCTTACAGGGCTGACCAGTGGCTCAACTGGCCAGCCCTGTTCAACCATGGTTCAATGTCAGTTATTCATGTTTGTTGGGTGGACTGGCGTATTCTGGTATTAGAGCTTTACAGCTGACTAAGATCAACACAATGGTATCAGTGAATCATGAGCTGAATAGGACAACAAATATTACCTTACATCAGCTGTCAAAGAGCATTAATTACATGAGCTGACTAATAGTGCTCTTTACTTAACCCTTTCACCACTGAAGCCCGTTTTTATGTGCTGAATGCTATGGCATTCAGCACATAAAAACGGGCTTCAGTGGTGAAAGGGTTAAGCTGACTAATAGTCCAGCAAACACAAAAAAAAACCATTTTAATGATATTTAGAAAATATTAGATGAAATGTTTTTTTTAATATTCAAACAACGGGACAACAGAATATAATAAAACATTAATTAAATATTTTATTCAAAAACATCATTTACAAAACGTTTTAAAAATATTTTTATAATATTTCCATTTTATGTTATTAATACGTTTTACAAACGTTTTGTACTGAATGTTTTCCAAAATATGTCTATTTAATGTTTTATATTATTCTTTTGATCCGACATTTTATTGTTGTAAAATATTTTCATGTGACTTTTTACTCCCCACCCACGAAGTAGGGCGGGGATATTGTGCAGACAGACACCTGTGTGGTGAGTTGTCGGCAGTTTGAGATGCACGTGCTATCGGTGTCTAGTTTGGGGACAACACATACAGTGCTCAGTGTAATCACCATACATGGTAATATTATTAGCCCATTAGATTAAATTTGCATATTGTCTGCTACAATATATTTTATCTGAATTGTCATCTGATATTAATTAATATATTTGTTGCTTAATTGTGAAACAGCTGCATTTAAGCTTTCCTCAAAACACTGACCCCGAAGCCTAGCGCAAGCTGTACTTCAGTGCCGTTATTATTTGCAAAAACTTTTATTACCTGTCATGTTATATTTTACATAGATTTATCAGGTTGAGTGTTTTATTCACAAGCTATGCAGGCCGAAACGCCGCTGTTTTGGCGTCGCAATCTTTGCTCCATGTATAGTATAGTCAAAATATGTAAACATTGACCTTTCTAGGTGGATTTAAGTAGCTTCTAGTTATGTGATTTTATGATCTTGGTATCATTTCAAACATCTGTTAATCTAGATTTTTTATCATGTAAATATTTCGATATTTAATAATGTGGTTTTATATTCATATTTACATCTTGAAGTGAGCAAGGTGAGAGTGTTTTCTCGTCCAGGTCTCGTGAGACTACAGGTTTTTGTCCTGTTCCTAATTTATTAGGGAAGGTTAAATAGTTTGAGGAAATGTGGGAATTAAACTTTTAATATAAATAGTAATGTAAGATTATTTTAAGTTGAAAGTTAAGTTAAGGTTCATTTCATAAAATGTATTCTGTTTAGTTTAGACATAGCCTCCAAGCTCTAAAGTTTAGTTAAGTTTAGAGATAGCCTCCAACCTCTGATGGTGCTCTCTGATTGGTCAGAATTGTTGTCTTGTGATTGTCAAAAAATTGTATGAATTAGGGTTTATTTAACTGGACTGTTAGTCTGTTGCTCGCCCTCAGTTCTTGAAGATCTCCTCTCTCCCTCCATCAAGTCCAGTGAAATCAGCTACCCCAGTTAAAGATAATAGAAAATAGAGCCATCCAAAACTAGGGTAATTTCTCAATGTATTTGAAGTAGATCACCATTGAGATACACTGGTGGCGCCACCAGTAGTCAGTCAGTGCCAGATCAATCAATGTATGTCAGCTAACAAGGGTGTATAAATGTAGGTCAGTTGACAGTGCAGAGATTAAACTAGGTCATCACTGGAATACAGTGGTAGAATACTAGCAGTGGGGCAGTGGTCACATCTAGGTTGCATTAAGTAGGTCGCCAGTGAGATACAGTGATGATACCAGAAGTAGGTTATAAGTGTATATAGTTGTTTGTGTGTTTGGTTCAAATAATAAAGTGGCATATCAAGTGGTATGTTTTACAGAAATATTTTTTGTATGAAGGTGCTTTAAGATCAGTGAATCAATTTCCCTGATCTTTATATAAGCAATTTATGTGTTAAAGCGGCTTAAAGTGACCTAATTACCGAAGACCTTGAAATTGTCCGTTTCGTTAATTGTCCAGTTTTTCATGCGTTTTAGTTATTCTTATTATTTTCGATGTCTCAACACCTGTTGTCAGATCCTGATATTATCTGTGTAATGTATTTAAACAGAAGCCTTTAACCCTTTGACTTCCAGGCCGGGGTGCATGCCAGGATCCAGATATACTGGTGTAGGAGTTCTATTTTTCGTCATTTGAAGCTGGAATTGCTAACGCAATTTCCAGCTTCAAATGACGAAAAATACATAAATGTAGTATATATTTGACGAAAATTTGTGTCATTTTATGGTTACGTTCATTGACGAATGACGACGGAAATTTCCGTCATGTATGGTAGTGAAAAGGTTAAGGCAGTAAAGTAGTATTAAAATACTATTAAAAGACCGGGATCGCTTGTTCGGTAAATTTACCATGACCGCTCGGTAGATGGCCTGACAAGCATAACGTGACATTATGTAGCTGCATGTAATATGGGGATATGTATGTATATTATATATATTAAAAAGTAAAAGAGTACCAAATTTCTGCTTGCCTTGCATCCCTAATCACCCTACTTCGCTCCGGCAGATAAGATACAGTCAATTTCACATTGTATTAGCAGCTGTTGCCATGGTTATGGTGACAATTATCGCCATGATTATTCCTGTGGTGTATTTATATTGCTGTCTCAGGCCATCGATAAAGCAAATGGCCGTCGCAGCTCACACATCTTGTCCTGTCAGGTTATACAGGTAGACCTGAACTTGACAAAAGAGAGCCCGACAGAAAAAGTACTGTCTAGAAAGAAATTAGAAAAAATTACAACAAATACACAGAAGACCTATACTCGCCGTCAAATTAAAAATGATCAACCAGGATCGCATGATTTTCGGCAATTTCTCAGTCAATATTGAACCAATTTTCTTTAAATTTTGCAAAGGCCATTTTCTATTAAATAACAGCTGTCAAAAACTCGCAAAGATATATTTAATATTTGAAAAGTTAGATTATTTGTCATGTAATAAAAATCTAGAATTAGTTTGATAGAGTTATAGAGGGACGCCGTAATTTCAATTTACTATACATGTCAAATGGTCTAACTTCTGAAATACGCTATATAATTTTACGAAATTTTCAGGGCAGTTGGGATATGAATAGAAAAGAGCATTTGCAAAATTTTGAGGAAATCGGTTAAGAATTGACGAAGAAATCGCCAAAAATCATGTGATCCTGGTTGATCATTTTTAATATGACGGCAAGTATAATCAAACCAAATTCAGATAAAGACAACAAAAAACTCTGGGACATGGTTAAAAGAATCAAGAGTGACTTTTCCGGCGTTGAGCCCCTAAAAGAAAATGGAAACCTTATCTCTGACCAACTAGGCATAGCAAATCTTTAAAACAAGCAATTCCAGTCTGTTTTTCACACGCTAAATGATCTTTCAAATTTACCAGCCATCCCAGCAGGCATGTGGGATATGAGTGATTGTGCCACATGGAATAGAAGTAGAAACAAGTTGAAAACGCAAACCCATTTCACGTGTTTATATGATGTTTTTTCCACATGTTAATGCCAACCATAATACATGTGAATAAACGATATGTTTTCAAGTGTTAATTTCACCTGTATTAGCCTACACGTGAATAAACCATGTACTTTACACTGATGTAAAAGTGTATTGCTATAAAAAGTAAAAATATATCATTACTTTAATTCACCATTCCTGCACTTCCACCTCTGACACTTATCTGAAACGTAGATAAGATATCACAAGGCAAATTATTATTATTATTATCAACATTAAAGTTTCACGCATTCAGCCTTGGGCAATTATATTATCAACCCATTTTTGTCATTGTCTTTGACAAGATTTGTTGGTGCCCCGCAGAAGGTGTCTTATTCCTTCAAGCGTTCCCTATTAAAACTATATATAGGGAAATCGCCTGTCCTAACATAATATAATATGCGTCACATCATTTTTTAATTAAAGTATTATTAAAATAAACACCAACTTTAAAACAGAATGCTTATTTATTTGTTAATTGAGATTTAAAGAAATAATTTGAAGCCGAGTTTTATTGTCTCACACAACTAATTTCTCTCCTTTTATTTTTGGCAAATGTTGGTAATTAATATTGGGGTGAGAGACCGTGGCGGATCGGGCCAGGTACTTATGGGGAAGGGGGGGGGGGTTGGGTGATGAACAATGGGTTTAGGCCCTACATTAAAACTGCAGAAATCTATACAGGCATAATAAGTTACATTTAAATTATAGAATTAGACATAATCTAAGAAACAGGTTCATATCCGACAGGTGTTGAGTTGTTCAGGCTCGAACCTAGGCAGCACCAGCAAACACACAACATTACACCAATGTTATGTTGGCCTAATGATGTTCCGGGTTCACCTTTACCCGAACAAAATCATGTGTAATACCAATGGATATGTACAACGATGATCATTTAAAAAAACCCACGTGAAATACACATCAAGAGGAAATCTAGGCTCAAACATCAGCAACAGATATACACGTGGAAAGGTACACCAATAATCCATGTGAAAAATACATGTGGAAAACATGTGAATTCAATTCAGGTGGCATTCTTCACATGATAATCATATCCACCTGTTATCCAAGTGAACGGGTACATCATTAATCCACATTATTCCACATTAATCCACATAAAAATGTGCATTTTTAGTGGAACACGTGTCCACCAATTTCCGAGCCCAATTACACGTGGATTCCACGTGGTGTGCCTGGGAGATAGGTGCAAGCAACATGAATATTAATTATGATGTCATCGGTCTACTGACTTCATTGTGGAAGGTCACACTCAGGTCATCTCAACTGAGTTGTCTGATGTTGTCCATCGAGAAGGGAGGTCGTGGATGCATAGCATATATGTGTGAGCTCAAGGAGTCTGCCTGTAGCAGACAACTTCATAGCTGTAGGTTGGCTCCCATCGCCCCGAAAACTGTGGAGGCAGTGCAACCTGCCATCTGATGCTCCTCTCTGTTTGTACATGATCTTGTATCTGCCAATACATTTTTGCAGAGTTTCTAACATCCACGACTCGAGAGTAGAACATACAGTTTGTATCTCCCATTGTGGCTGGCGTTACCCAGTAAACATAAACTATTTGTATAACATTTGTACAATGTTGGACCAACGTCGAAGACGTTGGGCCGACGTTGTACAAATGTTATACAACTGTTTTGTGTTTGCTGGGTATAGCGTCACCCTTCACAAATGGTCTGTTTGTCCGCATTTTCGTTTCTGGAGCATATCTCAGAAACTCATGGGGGATTTCTTACAGCCAAAATAGCTTTATTTGGTTACTGATATCTGGCAAACCATGCCAGATAACTAACTGGACCATTACTATAAAACAGAATGTGCGGTTTCGGGAAGTGATATGCCCTAATAAATCTAAATTTCAAATGTCCAACTTACTGCCATTATTGACTTTAGCGTGCATGATATCTGGGAAACCGTGCCAGATAGCCAGTCCACTACTGTAAAACAAAATTTGAGACTTCATGTTAAGATACCCCTGACCATTTTGAACTCTACCAAATTAAAATGGCTGACTTGTAGGCAATTTTTACTTTGATATGTGTAACATTTGGAAAACCATGCCAGATATCTAAGATCATTACTATAAAACAAAATGTGCTTTTTAGGGAGGGATATGTCTTGAAAAAAAATTTCATCTCGATCAAATGCAAAATGGCCGACTTGCTGTCGTTATTCACTTTAATATGTCTGATATTTGCAAACCATGCCAGATAGCTAAACCATTATCACAAATAAAATGTGCAGTTTTAGGGAGGGATATGCCTTTTTTCATAGGTATCAAATTCAAAATGGCCGACTTACAGCTTTATTGACTTTATGCGTAATATCTGGAAAATCATGCCAGATAGGTGAATCATTCCTATAAAACAAATGTGAGACTTTTTGTAGTAGTAAACCCTGTAAAATGAGAAAATTCAGTATGGCAGATATGCAGGCATTATCTACTTTTATATGCATAAAATCAAGAAAACTTTTCAAGAAAGCTAAAACATTGCAATCAAAAAAATGTGTGTTTCTAGGAAGGATACACCCTGTAAATTTGTCATAGCTGACCATACACCATTATTTATTTTGATATGTATAATATCTGGAAAACCATCCCAGATAGCTATACCATTACTATAAAACAAAATGCAAGCTCGCACCCTCAAAAAAATTAACTTTATCAAATTCAAAATGGTCAACTTGACTTTAAAGCTAGATGGTCATGTGAGGCTATATTATCGCCCAGGTATATACTATGTTGTAAATGAATCTTAGTTGTAATGTTGGATACTTAAAAAAAAAATTCACCTGTAATTTACACAATATGAATTAAAAGGGTGGGTTAAACATCCTCCATATTGAATTCACATATCACATTTAAAGATTTTTCCAGCTGACTGATTAACAATAATGCATGTAAGATTCACCTAATATTGCCCCTTATCAAGTGTGATTTTTATGGATTTACAAGCCTATACACAAGGCAGATTCATTTATTTACAATTATGCTGATGTGGAATATACTTTAAAAAAAAATCAAATTTAATGGTCGGATGATAGGCTACTGTTTTAGAGTATAAATAAAAAAAAGAGAAAATAAAGTCAAAGTTTCAATCTATCATGATTTCGCTTCAGTCAACCAGACTAGCAGTAAAACTAAATCATAAAAGGAGGATATTCAAATTAATATTCATCTTTGGCTATTTTTTATGTGTAAAACTTTTATGTGTCAATGTAATGATCCTCGCATCACATCAAGCCCCCAACGTTATTATAGACCTTACTATAGCTTCAGATGTAATATTGAATCCAAAATCATTATGAATATATAGTTTTAATATCTGTAATATACATGGCAGACTGTGCTAGATAGCTAGACCATTACTGTAGAGCAGCATATGAGAGTTGAGCGAAGGATGCACCCTGGATAAATCATGCTGGCTTGGCGGGGAAGTATGGTGGCCGGCTGGCCTCTTGTTAAAGAATCATTCAGCTTCAAAACGTGCATGCCTGGGACGGTCAAGTGTAGGCCAACAGTAGCCTATTGAGTACAGATTGACGGCATTAATATAGCCACTGAACTGATTACAAGATACTACTCAAACGAGACATTGATCCAATGCTGTTTTAATGTTAGGCCAACGTCTGCGACGCTGGCCCATCATTGAACCAACATTAGATAAATGTACAATGTTTGAGAGAAAGTCCTCCTGCCCAGCAAACGCAAGACACTTGTATGCCATTTATGCAATGTCGGCCCAACGTCTTCGACGTTGGTCCAACATTGCATAAAGTCATACAAATGTTTTGTGTTTACTGGGTGACAATACAAACTTGGTAATACAGTCAGTTTGTTTGCAAGTAGGCGACCAAGTAGGGGCAAAAGACAAGGGCTTTGAATTATTAACTCATAGATGTCGCTCAAGTATATATGAACTTGCTGTGATTTGAGAACTTGCTCTTAATGAGGCTTTGGGTATGAAACGCATATTTAGTATTATTATGGAATAGGGCCTTGGCTTACCCACGGGTACTATTGCCTTCTGGGGGACCCTTGTCCCGCGAATTTTGACAGTTGACTACACCTTTAACATCCAGTGATGCTGCTAACCCTGACTACATTATTCTAGCTTTTGCCACACACTGAAACAGAGCTTAAATTGTGTACAATATATTTCACTAAGTTTCAAGCACTCGAATTAGTATAATGAGTTACTCCGAGTATATTTTGAGTCCAAATACCGATAAATTCAGAGTGTCAAGCCCCTTTATTTATAGCATTTTTTATTCGGACACCCCCACCCCTTTCATTCTGGAACCGCCGCAGCACAACAGTGACATCACTGGTAATACATCCTAATATGGTCCATGTGTTGTATATTATGTACCCCATTAAACTATCTGTGTGTCCAGAAAAAGACATTTGACAATGATAAAGATAAATTTATTTCAAATATTCACCACTGTTGACATCTGTAGTTTCACCCGGCAATATAAATACATAATATACAGACTGTGACTCTATCAAGTCACCAGGTGGCGTGCTTGGGTGCTTGAACTGGATGGCAACACTTCGCGACCTGAGGTCATGTTGTGTTTGGGATGTATGGTGTTGTCGGATGGTTAATCTAGCTCTTTCTAACATGGTGCAGTGCCATGTTGCCTTTTGTGAGCGCCATGTTGCCCTTCTTGAGCGCCATGTTGCCCTTCATGTGCGCCATGTTGCCCTTCTAATATTAAAATAGTGAAATACATCTCTGATGTCATATTAAACCCACCCAGGCCATTGTTACTGTGAGAAAAATGTAATGAAAATAAAATGAATCGGGATTTAGGTCACTTTTGTGCACATGTAGCTAAATTACTGTGAGAAACACCCCAGTCACTGATGTTGCGCATTCACACCTATGACGCAATACCTGATAACGGCCTGTGTACATAATGATAATAACTGGCGATGTTTACATACCTAACTGATTCTGTTTATATCCTTAATTGGGGAGGGTGGGTGATAAGGTGCCCCTAATGATAGGTGGCGCCATGCCCCGTCTGAATCCTAGATGCACCGCTGCCTTTCACGCCAGAGTCCGGGGTTCGGTTCCCGGTCTCGGCGGTTTGAAAGAAACAAAATTGTTTCTTCCCCATCCACGTGTGAAAGTTAGTATTGTGGGGAGCCTCCGTGACCTCAGACCGCCAGGGCTCGAATTTCGAATCCTGTGTCTGGAGGACAGTGTCATCTCAATCATCTCACCATCCTCAGGAGGTTCTCCTGGCCCAGTTTAGCCTATATGTGCACAAAGGTGGCCTAAAGCCCGATTCATTTCATTTCATTTTCCTAGATGAAACACTGGACAAACACTCGACAAACCTTCACAGAACATGTATGAACGTTATATCAAACATTAGACCAGCATACAGCCATTGTCTCGCGTCTCTGGATGAACAGATTACCTGGAGCTACAATCACATGAAGCTATCATTGTTATTTGATACCTAGATCTGTAACATTGACTGCAATCACCTGATAAGACCTCATTATCAATCACTACGCCATTTCTTCTCCCAATGTTGCGACTTTGCGATGTTGGGCCAATGTTGGTCCAGCGTGGCAGACAGTGAGCCAACCTTGGTCCAATATCTCGTCGATGTCTCGTGTTGGCTGGGTATACACTATAATATAATATAATATCTTTATTTATTTTAGTGACATACAAAGTACAATGTCCTGCCAAAATTGGCTTACAAGTCACTATAAATACAATAATATATCTGCGGGTGTTGGTGACAGTGTGGCCCAACAGACACAAGATCTCCGGCCGACGCCGGCTCCATGCTGGCTCACCGTCTACGACGTTGGGCCATCACTGATTCAACCCCGAGCACACAGTCCCCTGCCTGACGGGATCAGCGGCTCAGTGTTGCATAATCATCAACACTGAGGTGGGACAATTTAAAGCCTACCAGCTCAGTGTAGATGATTTAGTAAATCTGTTTACATATTTCAATGATTATATGCCAATTACAATATAAACAATATTGTCATAAATGCTTGATATCTATCTGAAAACAACACGAATTATTTATAAACGGAATAATTTAGATTTTCTTTCTTTCCATACATTGAGAGTAAAATAAACCCTTAGCGTTAGGGTAGAGAGTTTAATTTGTTAGCTGCGTCTCTCCACCTCGACCCACATCATACAGTGTGTATAATGTACCTCACAACACAAAACATTTATATTTATACAGCGTCGGCCTAACGTCTTCGACGTTTATCCAACATTGTATAAATGTTATACAAATGCTTTGTGTTTGCTGGGTTGTATATGCGCAATTTTAATCAATCAATGGGAAGTACATCATACCAGGGGCCTTATGCACCACTCCGGCGTTGATCGGTCGGTCGTGAAAATATTGGGAACGCTGATTCAACTTCGAGGCAAACACTGAAACGCCGCCTGTATAGCCGAGGCGTGGATCTACGCTGTGTCGGTGCTACGCCGCAAATCTCACGCCTGCTCGGGGTAATCACGGCTTGGCTTACAATGAACATAAAAACATCATTTCGGTGTCTTAAAACCCACCTGAGCAACATACTAAAAGTCCCCTGAATTTTACCCTGTGTGTTTGCCACTAGAGGACAAAATTCAGAATGGCCGCCACTGAAAGGCAATGTGCCATAAATTTGCTTCCAAATAAGGTAAAGATGTGTTTTTGTTGTCTGCATATAGGTTTCTCACACCCTGGAAACCAATTCAGA
>OZ024916.1:73925741-73928241 GCA_964017125.1 Flabesymbios commensalis
ATTTAGATACGTATGTTATGGGTCCACAGCCATTATAAATATTTTAATTCTTTCAGTGTCTACAGACGTCAGATTCTGACGTATAAAGACAGCCCCCACACTGCAAGGGTTAAAAGTTACCCTCATTTTGGTACTAAAGGGTGTATTTATCATTTTGCAGCAGACGAATAATATGTAAATCAAATCACGATCAAATTCAATTTGCGATCAGAAATGAAATATGTTTTGTGTAAATCTAATAAATGTTAGGCCCTAGGCCTACTTGTTATTAGTTATTTATTCTATATGTTTTTTTTCCTTTATCGGACCTTGATAAAAACCCGAGTGCCACTATCAAATAGATACGTGTTTATTTTTTTCTTTAATATAAGTGTTTCTTTGTCCACACGCGGTATCGGTACTATTTCAACGACACATTTCTTTGAACATGAAGTGGTGACACATAAACAAAGACAACTACCGGTATAATATGAAAAGTGATTATATTACTACTATACCCAAGGATACAACCCTGGGTTTAACTATCCTTTCTATCCCAGTAAACACAACACATTTGTATATAACATAACATAACATATATAAGGAGTATATTTAGAAGCTCATCAGGTCTGGGTGCTTTATCGGCGTTTTTCGACGTGGTCCAACATTGTATAATTGTTATACAAATGTTTTGCGTTTACTGGGATACCAGTAAGAAGAGTGACTATATTACTATACCCAAGGGTCTGTTCTAGTGTCCTTATTATGGCGTATGACGAGCGGTTAACCCACTACTGTTTGCATGAGACGTTGGCACATGGTTTTGCTAAGTTGGGCCAACGCCGGCAGCAATGGCACAACACAACCCTGGTTCGGCGCGTATCTGAGTATATGACAATGGGGCTTATGAATGATTACTGACATCTTAAGTACTGGGACAGGCCGTGTCACACTATTGAGGTAGAACAAATGTTTATTCTACCTGGAGCTATGCGTGCGACCCACTGAAGTGGTAAAAAAGAACTGACGCGATAAAGTACTGTATAAACCCTTTCAGTACGAGCAACGTTTTGTGAGTTTTAGAACTGATTCACAGCTTTAATTTAAGTTTTATATGGACAGTTCCAAACAAAATGGCTGTAAATCAACCCTTCTGCTGTCGGGACCGTATATATGCGTTTTCAAGCAAATGTCGGACCAAATAAATTGAACCCGAATTGCTCAAATATTGGTGGATGCTTAGTTATTCTAAAAATATTTTTTAAAAACGTTCATTTTTTTATAGATATAATTATTTTTCGTCATTTGGAGCTGGAAATTGCGTTAGCAATTCCAGCTTCAAATGACGAAAAATAGTCTGAAACTATTCGGCAGCGTAAGGGCTAAAGGTGGTTAATTTTTTATTTATTTGAAACTGAATTTCAAATTTAAATTAGCTTAACTCCTCAATCAATAATACAGCGTTTAATTGTTAAAGCGCTGAAATACAAACCAAAAAGTCAAATATTTTTTTCAATTTGAAATCATCATAGATTTTATTGACGACAAAAAGTCTATGCAGACAAATGCGTCTTGGTCCACTCTTTTGCTTCATTTGAATACTTTATGGGTGGGTCTACGGCAATTACAAATATGTTACTCTCACATTCTGACATCTAAAGTCGATCCCCGCGCTGTAAGGATTATAGCTTGCTTGGAAGTAGCGAGTGTTGTGTTCGAATTGAAATCACAGAAAGTATCTCGTTAGGCTTTGTTTGTTTCAACCTTGTGCATTATATAAACGGAATGATCAATTAAATTTTTGATTATAAACTGACTTTTAAGTATAATTTCTGGTGACAACTTCGTCCAAAACATTAATCAGGTCAAGGGGTGATGGGTAGAATATGTAAAGGTTGGTGTTTTTATGTAATAAAATGTCCATATCTGGTGGATTTGAGCCGCCCCTCCCCATCCCCCTCTCCACTCCTCCTGAGAAGTTTTTGGTCCTCACAACCACCACGTGAAGGCTTAACCCTTACAGCGCGGGGACTCACTTTAGTCGTCAGAATCTGACGTCTGTAGACGTCAGATTCTGACGACTAAAGTCAATCTCCGTGCTGTAAAAGTAAAAAAAATTGTAATGACCGTAGACCATTATCATAAGTATTTAAATAAATCGGAAAGACCTAACTAAGACAGTTATGATGATTGCAAATCGAAAAAAAACTTTGGTCTCCATGGTTTTCACAAAATAATTCAGCGCGGTATAAGGGTTTCGCAGGAGACGCCCCCTCGTTTATTGTGAAAAGCTCCAGGATCCGAGATATTATTAAGACGCCCCCTCGTTTATTGTGAAAAGCTCCAGGATCCGAGATATTATTAGCATATATCGTCACCCTGGTAATAAAGGCTCGTATCAGTCACTTTAGAAATTCAGAGATACCACCTTTAATACCAAAGTGTCACCATATTTACTTGAATCCGGTAATGTGACTGTGAAATCACCCTTGTGTTGCTAGAACCGTATATACATGTATAA
>OZ024916.1:73933241-73974958 GCA_964017125.1 Flabesymbios commensalis
TCATTCATTCATTCATTCATTCATCCATCCATTCATTCATTCATTCATTCATTCATTCGTTCATTCATTCGTTCATTCATAGATACATTCATTCATTCGTTCATTCATAGATACATTCATTCATTCATTCATCCATCCATTCATTCATTCATTCATTCATTCATTCATTCATTCATTCATTCATTCATTCATTCATTCATTCATTCATTCATTCATTCATTCATTCATTCATTCGTTCGTTCGTTCATTCATTCATTCATTCATTCATTCATTCATTCATTCATTCATTCATTCATTCATTCATTCATTGCTAATTAAGACATTTATGAATATTTCAAATTTGAAATAATCCTTTGGATTATACAAAATAATGTAGAGTTGTAAGGGTTTGACCATCTGCGGATATCGCACGTACTTCTTATGGTATTCCTAAGGCGATTGAGCGTCCACCTATATACGATGAAGTGTAATAACACCATTATTCAAACGGTGATCGTAAAAGTGTCGTAACGATTACTGTAGATATGGTAATATTCGCGAGGTTTTAATTTTCGCGAATGTCGCGAGGAGAGCAAATTCGCCAACTTAAGAATTCCGCGAAAATTATTATCATAATAGCGCTGATAAAAAAAAATCGCAAATTCTAAACTTCGTAAAAAATAGTAAAATCAAAAATTCCCAAAAATTTAAAACGCGAAAATTACCAGATCTACAGTATTCGAGTTTTTATTATAAACCTCTTTCAGCGCTTATATGAGCATTGTACGAATGTAAACATTCGTACAATGCTCTCATCGTTGCCTCAAGGTGTCTACGGTGGTCGTTAGGCGACAGTATAAGGTGATACTACGAATTTAGTGGTTACTTTGTTTATTTCGTAAGAAGGTTTTGCGAAACTATGTGAGGCGGTACGAGCGCTCAATTTTGTACAAAATGGAGATTCGTGCGAATCTATTGGTACGGACCTTTGTGGCTGAGGTATTAGCTGGACAATTGAATTATGAAATTTGCAATTACCAGCCTCCATCTTCAAAGGGTTAATATATTTTTTCGACACTCAAAGGGTTAATCCTATCTGTGTATAACTGCGCACTCATTAATCTCAACTTTTATTTATTTCCACAAATATCAATCTTTTCAATTTAGAGGTGAAAACAAGGTTATATAAGAACCCTCCGCCATACTTTTTTGTATTAGCCAGCTCGGTGAAAACAAAGGAGGTCAAGGTCATTGAGTTTCACAGAATAAAGTGGTGATTAACACTTTTAAACTCCAAGGGGACAATATTCACGAAAAATGTTATATATATAATAATATAAACACTCACTCACTCACTCACTCACTCACTCACTCACTCACTCACTCACTCACTCACTCACTCACTCACTCACTCACTCACTCACTCACTCACTCACTCACTCACTCACTCACTCACTCACTCACTCACTCACTCACTCACTCACTCACTCACTCACTCACTCACTCACTCACTCACTCACTCACTCACTCACTCACTCACTCACTCACTCACTCACTCACTCACTCACTCACTCACTCACTCACTCACTCACTCACTCACTCACTCACTCACTCACTCACTCACTCACTCACTCACTCACTCACTCACTCACTCACTCACTCACTCACTCACTCACTCACTCACTCACTCACTCACTCACTCACTCACTCACTCACTCACTCACTCACTCACTCACTCACCCACCCACCCACCCACTCACTCACTCACTCACTCACTCACTCACTCACTCACTCACTCACTCACCCACTCTGTTTCAGGGACGTCTGCTGTTCGCTGCTATCACTGCACGTATAATAACCTTCATGAGGATCAGTCCTGTCAGAAAGGTCATGACCTTCCGGACTCTGCCATCAAGGACAACTGTCTCTCCTGCTACAAACTACACATAAAACATGGTCAGTCACCAAGCATTAAAACAGCGCGGGGACCAACTTCAGACGTCAGAATCTGACGTATAAAGCTGGTCCCCGCGCTGAAGGAATTAAAAATATTTTTAACATAGGTATTCAAATGAATCAGAAAGAGCTAACTAAGATATTATGATGATTTCAAATCGAAAATAACCATTTGAGCTCCATGGTTTATACAACTTATTTTAGCGCTATAAGGGTTAACCTTGACCTTTCAAGCGCTGAATTTTTTTATGAAACCTTTGGAGGCCAATGTTTTTTTTTCACTTTAAAATCAGCATAAATGTCTTAGTTAGCTCTTCCCGATTAATTTGAATACCTATGTTATGGGTTTCCGACCGTTATAAATATTTGTACTCTTAAAGTGTGGGGATCGACTTTAGTCGTCAGAATCTGACGTCTACAGACGTCAGATTCTGACGACTAAAGTCGATCCCCGGAGGGTTAAACCTTAATTCCTTGGCCAAGTTTCCAATAACGCAAATCGTCGGGAGCCGCCCAAGCTCGCAATAATGCGATTTTCATACAATAAAAAATCAGCTAGAAATGACCTTGAATTGACCTTGGTGCCATCTTACAATTATGTCATATTAAAGCGGGTTACATATATGTTCAAAGTTGTATTTTGCTGCGTGGTTATGGTTGCTTATGAGGCCCACATCAAAAATGTTTTAGTTAGCTCTTTCTGCTTCATTTGAACACCTATGTTATGGGTCCACGGCCATGCGGGTCCAGGACTTTAAAAAGGGGGGGGCGGGTTTGGCGGCTCGCCCCCAAGATTTTTTGTTAAACTTTAGCCAATTTAGGGGACATTTTAAAGTATTCGGCGAAAATAGAGGGGGCGCCCGTTGTGCCCCCCCCCCCTGGATCCGCGCAAGGAGGGTCTACTTGACAGATAACATCCCGATTTAAAAAAATTAAACTTTCACATTTTCTTTCAAAAACAATAAAAGAGAAACGAAAATTAGATTAGTTAGATTTGGCTCTGTTTTGAGTCAAATTGTAAATTATGAGTAATTTTCACCCATTTGAAATTGTGTACCGCTGCCGCTAAATGGGGGGAAATTAAAATGATTTAATTTGGCGGTGAGCCGTAGTAAGAGCTGTATTTAGTTTATTACGCTTTGTTCCTTTATTTTATTGTCATTTCATTCATTGTGAGATGGGAAGTAAACGGTGGACATCCACAACTCACACAGAACGAAAACATTCTGAGTCTCTGGAGAGATAAATGTCACACATAGCGGGACCTTGGTATTGAAGGGACGTATCTACCACCAAGGTTACCATATACGATACATCATATATTTTCTAGAATAATAATAAATTTTGACAGGCTTGAACCGTTTCAAGCCTGACTTTTCCATGTCATCTTCATCCACTACAAGCCGCGAATTGCTGTCGCAATTCTCGACTTGTAGTGGATGAAGATGATTTGATGTGGGTGAAAAATTTGAGAAAATTGCCATGTATTGGTAAACCAGTTTCATGGAAATACTCCTACAAAAAACCCTAGTTGTAGGAAAATTAAGTGTGTTTCAGGGATGTAAAATGATGCTTTAATGCATCGTGGGGGCTCAAAGGGATAAATTAAATTTCCGACTGGTGAACTGGTGTTTTTATTGTGATAATGTATATTTTGTGACCGCTATCCATGCCCACCTGGCATATACGTACATGTCCGTATGCATACAGACCCCTGTGAATCAATGTTCAAATTAGTCATGTTAATTAAATATAACCAGTTCCTGGACAAGCTCTACACAGATGACAAAACAAACCAAGCTGATTCACATGCTACTCTTTCAGCGCGAGGACCGACTTTAGACGTCAGATTCTGACGTCTATAGACGTCAGAATCTGACGTCTAAGGTCGGTCGCCGCACTGAGTAAAATATTAATAATAGTCGTAGACCCATAACATAGGTATTCAACCGATGCGGAAAGAGCTGACTAAGACATTTATGATGATTTTAAATTTAAAAAAAATGTTTTTCAGACGTCCACTAAAACCGTAGGTCGCTATCGTGTAGGCCACCTTAGAGAGAAAATAATAATTGAATATGCATAATAATAATAATAATGCTATTAAAGGGACCCCTTGGGATGAGACATTTTCAATGTTGTCAATTTTGAAAATTTAATTTATATGAAGCTATATAGCCTACTGATCTTTAATAGCTAAAAATACAAAAAAATCAAAAAACAATTTTAAAGCACAGAAAAAGAGCGAAATGGTTGTATTTCCAGGTCGTATATTGCCATGTAAACAAAACAAGTCAGCAATATTAAGCACTTTACATCACATATTCCCACGTATCAGACGGTAAGATCAGAGCAGTCGCCGCTAATTGGTGTCTCATAGTCAGGACACGGGAGGACACACCTGCAGCACTGATTGTCTACCCAACGCTGGGCCGATGCCATCAGCATGTGGCCCAATGCTGTGAAAAGATTCAATCGTCCTTCAGGTATACAAATAGTTTGTTTGGGTTACTTCTGGTTTCACAGAAATTTTGATTAAAAATATTTTTAAAAATATGAAAATTCTGAAAAAAATAAAACATGATCCGTGGGATACACTACTTCAGTGCGGAAGTAAAAACGAAAATTGATGTCATCCCAAGGAGCTGCTTTAATAAAAGCATTATAGAATTATACATGCCAGTAAAGGTTGAGTTCAAGAAATATAAAAATAAAAAAATATATAAATATAAAAATCTTTTAGCGCTTTAAGAGTGGAATGGTTCTAATTTTACACTGTCGGCATGTATCCTATCAATATATAGACCCAGTGCTGGCTATTGTTGGCCAACGTTGGCCTAACATTACTCCAACATTGTTTCGACGTCATGTGTTTACAGTATATAAATATCATACCACAAGCCGGAAGCGGTGGTTCATTGGGATTTGTCGTGTACTTCAGTCATCGGATTTGAATCCGGGTTTGGTCGGATGTTTGTCATCGTGGTTGTACATATGTACATTGCTGTCTTAGTTAGCTCTTTCCGCTTCATTTGAATACCTATGTTATGGGTCTACGGCCAATGGATTTAAGTCAGATTCTGACATCTAAAGTCGATCCTCGCACGGAAAGAGTAAACCAAGAACACGGTATGCGTTAACCCAACAGTGTTATAATGCTCGCCCAGCGTCGAAAACGGTGGGCCAGCATTGCAACAATATTAATTTAATACAACATGCTTGTTTGCAATGCTTTCTTTCTCATTCATCACATAAGTTTAGATCTGAAATAAAAAGTATGGAAATGTATATAAGATGATGCACCAGAGATCATATGTAATGTTGAGATAAATTAAAGTTAAACTAATTTACATTATAATTATAATTATGGACGTCACAATTAGCAGCTTACTACATGTTATGTCGGACAATTTTCAAACTGTATCGTGATTTATCGTAGGTTGTTGAGGAGAATAGAAAATAAAAATGCTTTCAAAATTTGTTTGCAACATATCAGTTACATATTTATTCATGACAGTGTTTAACCCTTTCAGTGCGGGGACCGTCTTCATACGTCAGATTCTGACGTCTATAGACGTCAGCATCTGACGTATAAAGACGGTCTATAAACTTCAGATTCTGACGTCTAAAGTCGATCCCCGCACTGAAAGAATTAAAATATTTATAATGGTCCGTAGACCCATAACATAGGTACGGTATTCAAATGAAGCGGAAAACAGCCAACTACGACATTTATGATGATTTCAAATTGAAAACCCTTTGGTCTCCATGGTTTATATGAGCGTATTTCAGCGTTGTACGGGCGTTGTAAGGGCTAAGTGACATTTAATTCATAATATTGTAAATATTCTGTGAAACGTTGTAACGTCACCAAATACCGTTCTTAGTGGGAACTCGGTGAAAACAAAGTACTAACACCTCCTCCCCCATACATCATTGTATGAGCTAGCTTGGTAAAAATATTGGAGGTCAAGGCTATTGAGTTTCACAGAATTACTGATTTATTGTGTGTTTCCAGATAACATAGAGTTTATACGGCGGTCATGTGGTGTAGTGCCTGCTGACGACGATGAGGAGGTGTGCACTGAAAAACAAAACGGCATCACCAGCGGCGGTAGCGGCGACAGTTTCGAGAGAATCTGCTCGTGCAACTCTAACCTATGTAACCTAGCAACCAGCCCTGTGACGTCACGTAACCTGGCAACCAGCATCATGGCGGCGGCAATCGGCTCCTGGATTTACAACAGATTTATCTGCAGAGACTTTTTCACAGATCTCGTCGCTCTTTAACCGTTTTAACAATTGTTTCTGGTCATTTTATTCAAATTCAGATGAAATTAATCAGAATGTGAATAAAAATGAATAAAAATGATGTATATTTACAAAAAAACAAAGGTGTAATATATACCCTATTAAATATAAGCTTGGAACCTTCTTATTCTCTTTCTAAAACCGTCAGTTGTAGAAAAATTAAGTCTGTTTTCGGTGATGAAAAATGATGCTTTAAGGCATCGTGAGGGCCTAAAGGGTTAGCTTACATTATCAACCATTGTAGCCTACTTGTAAATAACGCCAATCACAATTTCAGTGAGGTTCACCTAGATATGTATAACCATTGGGACGCTAGGCCTGTATAAATACGGATTCAAGCAAGTCTCAACAAAAAAAATTAAAGCTGTACAAAATTTTAAAAATGTAACTGACGATTCAGTGTAAGAAGGGTTAACCCTTTAAGCGCTGAAATAATTTTACATGAACCATGGGAACTAAAAGATTTTTTCACTTTGAAATGGGTGTACGGCCATCATAATATAACTCTGTCAGCGTGGGAACCGATTTTAAACGTCAGAGGCTGCCGCCTATAGAGATAGACGTCTGACATAGACGTCAAAAGCTGACGTCTAAAGTCAATCCAAGAGCAGAAAGAGTTAATATAGGGCTTTACCGGTCATTTTAACTCAGATATATGAAGTGATCGCAATATGATAATATCAGTTATCTAGTATATAAGGCCAAAGGTGATGTATAGGAGTTGTTTTTCTCTCCTGTTATGAAACACGAGACATTGGCCCAGTGTTGTTTTAATGTTGGGCCAGCGTTGTAGACGGTGGCTCAACATTAAAACAACATTGGATCAATGTCTCATTATCGCTGGATGATGTATAATATTATTTAACGTATCATGTACATAAGGATTATTGGTAATAAACGTTATATTTTAATTGTTACTTTTTTTGCTGGCATTGACTGGATAACCCCCTCCTCCACTAGACAACGATGTACATCATTACTTTTAATATTAATGAATCATGTACATAAGAATTATTGGTTGACAAACGTTATATAATAATTATTACTTGTTTTTTTTCTAGTTGGCATTGACTGGATAATCCCCCCCCCTCCCTTACCCCTAGACAACGATGTATACTATTACTTTTAATATTAAAGTATCAAGTACATAAAGATATTATATTGGTTAATAAACGTTATATATTAATTCTGACTTGTTTTTCGTTTTTGGCATTGACTATCGATAACCCCTGGAACACGTTGATCCATTGCTTAACCATTATCTGCCACGCTGAGCCAACATTAAACCAATATTGGGGCAAAGTCTCGTGTTTTTTTAAAATTCACCTGTGCATTCAGAAAAAAAATATATATGGGTGTCAGATAGTTGAGAAGTCATAAAAGTAAATATTACTATTTCTATATGAAATTATTGATATGAAAATCAATATTCTTGAAATTAATGGGGTGCTCGCTTCTCCTGAACAGCCCAACCCCCCCCCCCCCCAGGCCATGGGTCTCTGGAATGCCGACGATTCAAGTCAAAGTTAGAACAAGACTTTAACTCCGTTCGCCAAGCACAGCAATATTTACATGGCGATGCACCTCTCTTCTAGTAAATTTAACCATACGGGTGGGCCCACAACAGGATCGTGGCAATACTTAGTCCGACCATGGAGATAGTATCTCCATGGTCCGAGCCTGACGTGAACTGTATGGTTCAACGTCAGAGATGAACAGCATAGCAAAAACTGTGGTTTTCTATGCTGGTGGTTACCGGTATGACTGGGCCGCCTAACTCATTTACTGCGCGAGGCCCAGTCACACTGACCGCCATTTTGTTTCCACAGCCAGCTGTGTAAAAACGACACTCGCGCTGCCTACCTTGCGATGTCATCAGGGTAGCTGGTGGTACGCTGAGACCGAAAATGTCAAGAAAAATGTGAGGGTAGCTCTATTTAGATGATAAATTCTCCTGTAAGGACAGCGGTTAAAGTCCCAACGTTAGGGCATTATTCCAATAAGATGCAGAATGATATAAAAATCATTGATCAAACAATGACGCAGTAATTCATTACGCAATCGATCGTCCACCCACCGGATTTTACGAATGGCAACGATTACAGTCTCTGTATCGCACACAGAGTGTGTTTTACGGCCTATGCAATGATGTATACACGACAATCATGTGCCATTGAACCGATGTTTGATTAATGTTGGTCCACCGTCTGCGACGCTGGCCCAACATTAACCAAACTGGTTCAGCGTTTTGTATTTGGCTGTGGCTGAACAGCTGTAATCATATATTAAACCAGTGTTCAACTGCAAAATACGCATGCCTGGGACGGTCAAGTGTAGGCCAACAGTAGCCTATTGAGTACAGATTGACGGCATTAATATAGCCGCTGAACTGTTTACAAGATACTACTCAAACGAGACATTGATCCAATGCTGTTTTAATGCTAGGGCAACGTTTGCGACGCTGGCCCAACATTGAACCAACATTGAATAAATGTACAATGTTTTGAGAGAAAGTCCCCCTGCAGCCCAGCAAACACCAGACATTTGTGTACCATTTATACAACGTCGGCCCAACGTTTTCGACGTTGGTCCAACATTGCATAAAGTCATACAAATGTTTTGTGTTTACTGAGTGTCAATACAAGATATTGGGGTCAAGCGGGCGGGGGCCCTAGGGTAGTGGCTAGCACCGGTCTCGGCGGTTCGAAAGAAACAAAAATGTTTCTTCCCCATCCACGTGTGAAAGTCAGTATTGTGGGGAGCCTCCGTGACCGAGAGGTAGCGTGCTCGGCCTCAGACCGCTAGAGCTCGAGTTTCGAATCCTGTGTCTGGAGGACAGTGTCATCTTAATCATTTCACCATCCTCAGGAGGTTCTCCTGGCCCAGTTTAGCCTATATGTGCACAAAGGTGGCCTAAAGCCCGATTCATTTCATTTCATTTGGGGTCAAGCAGTTTCCGAATCCCCGCAGTAATACAGTCAGTTTGTTTGCAAGCCAGCGACCAAGTAGGGGCAAGGGCAAAGGGCTTTGAATTATTATAGATGTCGCTCAAGTATATATGAACTTGCTGTGATTGGAGAACTTGCTCTTAATGAGGCTTAGGGTATGAAACGCATATTTGGTATAATTATGGAATAGGGCCTTGGCCTACCCACGGGCACTATTGCCTTCTGGGGGACCCTTGTCCAGCGAATTTTGACAGTTGACCACACCTTTGACACAATTTTGAAATACATCAGTCGTTATTTAAAGGTGTAGTCAACTGTTAAAATTCACGGGACAAGGGTCCCCCAGAAGGCAATAGTGCCCGTGGGTAGGCCAAGTCCCTATTCCATAATAATACTAAATATGCGTTTCATACCTAAAGCCTCATTAAGAGCAAGTTCTCAAATCACAGCAAGATCATATATACTTGAGCGACATCTATGAGTTTATAATTCAAAGATCTTGGCCCTTACCCCTACTTGGTCGCTTGCTTGCAAACAAACTGACTATATTACTGCCGGGATGTTGAAACTGCTTGACCCAAGCTTGTATTGACATGCCCAGTAAACACAAAACATTTGTATGACTTTATGCAATGTTGGACCAACGTCGAAGACGTTGGGCCGACGTTGTATAAATGTTATACAAATGTCTTGTGTTTGCTGGGCAGGCGGCAAGGTGGCCTAAAGCCCGATTCATTTCATTTTTGGGCAGGCGGACTTTCTCTCAAACATTGTACATTTATTCAATGTTGGTTCAATGTTGGGCCAGCGTCGCAAACGTTGGCCTAGCATTAAACCAGCATTGGATCAAGTCCCGTTTAAGTAGTATCTTGTAATCAGTTCAGTGGCTATATTAATGCCGTCAATCTGTACTCAATAGGCTACTGTTGGCCTACACTTGACCGTCCCAGGCATGCGCGTCTTGCTGTTGAATCATTCTTTAAAGCAATAAATTCGGATCTACAAATCTGAACGTTTTCCAGTAATTATTGCTGGCCATGAAATATAGGGATTGTTTATATTATCTTCGAGCCAATCACAGCTCCACAGGCTGCGTGGTTCGAGCCAATCACAGCTCCAAAGGCTGCGTGGTTCGAGCCAATCACAGCTCCACAGGCTGCGCTGTTCGAGCCAATCACAGCTCCACAGGCTGCGTGGTTCGAGCCAATCACAGCTCCACAGGCTGCGTGGTTCGACTATAAAACAGCTTTGGTCCCCGTCGCGTGTGGAATTGACAAACAGACATAATGTTTTATTTGCCATAACAAATTACAAATATGATAACTTGTAATTTTAATAATTGTGCCGATGATGTGTATTTTAAGTCGAAGAAAGAAATGAAATACCATAGATTCGTTGATCTGAATAAACTCGGCGCTACGCCCCTCGTATTCATATCGACGAATCTATGGGATTTCGTTCTTTCTCCTTGACCTAAGGTGTTAACAACTTGAATACATTGAATTAAATTACCAACGCAACTCTATTTCTTCAACTTTTTAAAATTACTTGAACAGTAACTGATCATGTAAAGGTTAAAGATATCTTCGATCACATGGATTTAAAAATGATGGCACTCCAGTTTGACAAATCTAAATAATCTGTGGAATGAAATGAATGGGGTTTCAGGCCACCTTTGCGCACATGTAGGCTTATCTGGGCCAGGAGAACCTCCTGAGGATGGTGAGATGAAACTGCCCTCTAGACACAGAATTCGGCCGAGTATGCTACCTCTCGGCACGGAGGCTCCCCACAATATTCAATCTTTATGAGTGTGCGGGGAAGAAACATTTTTCTTTGAAACTTGAATGCCAGAGCGGGGCTCGAACCCGCGATCTCCGACTTTTCAAGCAAGCAGCTTTAATCACTGCACCAGGACCCCCTCCCTAAATAAGCTGTAAAAAAACTATGAAATTGAAAAACTGATCAAAAGAGTATTTAAAGTCACTGTTACAATCAGTCAGCTTCTTATACGTGCAAAGCACAGTCTGTTGAGAAGTGGATGGCATTTTAACAAAAATGCGTCTGTTTGTCTCGCTGACGTGTGAATAAATATGATGGTGTAAACTGTCTATGTTTGTTAAAATTACGAAAGGTCAGAGGTTAAAGACGTAGACCACTCTATGCCTGTTTCTGGTTATAGTTATTCCCGAGCTGGCTCTATCTCTGTTATCCACGCGGTGTTTTCTGGGTACATATTTGGCCCGCTGTTCGTAGACAGTGGACTACTCCTTTGCCTCGTTCAGCGCGGGAACCGACTTTATACGCCAGAATCTTTATACGTCAGAACAGACGTCAGATTCTGACATATAAAGTCGGGTGTGACGTCTACAGACGTCAGATTCTGACGTATAAAGACGGTCCCGGAGCTGGAAGAATTAAAATACTTATAATGGCCATAGACCCATAACATAGGTATTAAAATGTATCAGAAAGAGCTAACTAAGATATTTATGATGATTTCAAATTGAACAAACCCTTGGGTCTCTATGGGTTAAACAGAAATAATTCAGCGTTGTAAAGGTTGCAATACAGTAGAGAGACACCCGCCTCTTTTCTCCACTCCTGGATACGCCTGATTCGATCTATATATCCTACCTAGTGATCACAATAACACATCATTACAAACTAACACACATACGCCCCGCTGTTACAGTGCACTGCGCACAAGCACTGTTAGCTACAAATATAGATCACTGATATTGATTTATAGTGCATGGATACTTTTTGAGTCGCCACACCAAGAGTATGTTAGGTCACTGCACCTGTTCATGTGATATAAACACCTTCTCATGGAGACATTCGCCTAAGTTTCCCCTGCTCAGATCGACAACAAGAGGTGAGCAATGATTAGACCACTGAATACGGATTTGATCGTATTTTATATACATACACATCCTGTTAAAAGGAACGCTTAAGGAATAATGTCTCTCCCGTACTATGGGGGAGACATGTTGTTTTTGCTTCTTTTGGCGTTGGCGTCGGCGTATACACATCATTAGACCTACTTCACAATATGTCAGGAACTACTTGTGTGATTGTCAAATTTTGCACACAACACCCCTAGGGGGTCTAGATATACATTTTGAGGTAACTGTGCTTTGACCTACTTTTGGTTCAGTACCATGATCTAGTTAGTTGTTTTGGCATACATTTCCGGACAACATCTCTACTTTCACCTACTTTTCGGCATGCACATTTTTCACCTACTTTTGGTTATCTCAGGAACTACTGGTCTGATTGTTTTCAAATATTGCACACAACACCTCCAGGGGGTCTAGATACGCATTTTGGGGGTAACTGTTCTTTCGTCTACTTTTGGTTCAGTAGCCTATTATGGCCTAATTAGGTGCTTTTACATAGATTTGCGGAACATATCTCAGAAGTTACTTGTCTGATTGTCTGATTGTCTTAAAATTTAGTGCTTAGCACCTTTGGAGGGGGGGGGGGGGTCTAGATGTACTTTTCGATGTAACTGTACTTTGAACTATTGTAATGTAAATTGCAATGAAGCACTGTACTCTGTAGGCTACCCCTGGGAGATAAAAAGGCTTTTGTCATCCAATATAAGCAATAAAATGTTATTTAACTGATGGAGGGGTAAAATAGAAATCCCGATATTTTTGTAAAACAGCAGACTAATATCAATATTATATTCCATTCTAAACGTTCATTTACAGAAAATGTATTCGTACTGTGGCAGGGTTGGCAATATTGCCCGGCCCGGGTTTTCCCACCCCGGGAAAACCCGGGATAACCCGGGCTGGGCAATAATGCTTTTTTAGCCAAAGTGGGCAATAATAAGCAATAATAAAAAATAGGGCCTACTAGAATATCACGAAGTGAAAAGTAAAAATAATATTGTCAAAGCACACAATAATAGGCAACAAAATAAGCCAATTGTAAAAGTCGAATGTACTAAATGTATTTTTCATAGATAATCTCAACATTAAATTTGTAATTGTGTAGTCCCTTGGGCACTGAATACAAATGCGTGGCATGCATGACTGCTCGTACCATGACATCATTTAGGTTCTAAATGTGTAATTCGCTAGTTTTATTGCTGAATTTAAATATTTGGTATCGATTTACAGTGCCTTCCAGTGAAACTTACAAATTAATATTAAACAAAACCAATACGGATATTATTTAGACAAGAAAAAACAGTCAGCTATGTACTGCACTAGGTTAGCAATCAGAGAGACGTCCTCTCCGTAGCTTGGCTTATGGTTACGTAATGTGTAGACGCCAGACGGTAAACTTTCTATTGACAAGAGGTGTGATTGCAGCGGGCCTGAGAAACACGTAATTCGGCCGGCATTGGGTGAACACCCACTGTGCACTAGATTTTGACCCAATGCTGTTTTATTGTCCCGCCAGCATCGCAGACTTTGGAACAGCGTTAAGTCGACGTTGATTCAATGTATTGTGTTTGTAAGGAAAAGAAACAACCATTGTCTACGATGTCCATGCAGCTTTGATCTCGGCAATAATCTCAGAAGGCGACATTTGACAAGGGAATTAGCGTTTGTGGTCTAGGGTTCGTATTTATATTATTTAAACAAATTAAAAGCCTGTCGTTGTGTTCCTCCTTTCCCAGTTTCTAGCAAATACTGATTTTTCTTCTAAATTGAATTTGACAAGATCATTTATTATCGGCAGTGTATGCCTATTTCTTTATCTAATAATAAATTATATTTGATAAGAAATTAAATTAGATAAGAAATTATATTAGATATATTAACCGAGAATACCAGCCTCAAAGGGTTCATCAGCTGCAGTGTGTGTGTACACATCAAAACAACATGTTGTTGAGTTAATTTATGCCATAAACCACTTATATTCCCACCAACAGATTTCACTTAAAATCATAAAATACGTAGTTTTTAATACTAGTATCAATTATATATATAAAATAAAAATAGAATGACATCATGACTGATAATAAATTAATATTTTTAATGTAAATAAAGCAAACATAGGGATCAGGGGGTCTGAATTATAAATGTATGAAATGAGAATATGGGCAGCCATCCAATATTGCCCATCATTGCCCATTAAAACCCGTATTTATACATATTGTCCATTATTGCCGGGTGGGCCGGGTAATATTAATATTACCCGGGTTTTTGCCAACCCTGTACTGTGGACTAGTATTATCTTTTGAATCTTAATGTTTGAAGCTCATTTCATGAATGAATCAGTCAGCTAGACAGTCACTATGTCTATGGGTTGTCTACTGTTTATTTGTGTAGCTAGCTCTAAATAAGGCTGCCCGGTCATTTCCCCTTTGTCAGTTGCTCACTATCTCTCGACAAGGATCGAATGTGTCTGCGGCAAGTGCCCGAGTATATAAGTCATGGGCATCATACGACCTGCTTTGACAGTGCATCGTACAACCTAGCACAGCCTACCATCAGGATCCAATTGACTTTCAGCTGTGGCGGCGCGATGCGACCTATAACTCAGCCGCTCCATGCCTATTAGTAGTTTGATTACTTATTTTAGATTAAAATATATAGTTTATAACCATAAAAAATCATTCATCCCCCAAGTCTCCAACCTCATGTGCAAGCCTACACATGAGGACATACACTGCTTGCCTAGCCCTTTCAATGACACTAGCAACGAAATTTGTAATGTTATTTAGTAGATCCATCCCTACCCTCACACAAAATCTAGTCTGACAGCAGCGTATTCATCCATATGAATTCACACTGCCCACAATCTAACCTCTGACAGCAGCGTATTCATCCATATGAACCATATGAATTCACACTGCCCACAATCTAACCTTTGACAGCAGCGTATTCATCCATATGAATTCACACTGCCCACATTCTAACCTCTGACAGCAGCGTATTCATCCATATGAACCATATGAATTCACACTGCCCACAATCTAACCTTTGACAGCAGCGTATTCATCCATATGAATTCACACTGCCCACAATCTAACCTTTGACAGCAGCGTATTCATCCATATGAATTCACACTGCCCACAATCTAACCTTTGACAGCAGCGTATTCATCCGTATGAATTCACACTGCCCACAATCTAACCTCTGACAGCAGCGTATTCATCTGTATGAATTCATACTGCCCACAATCTAACCTCTGACAGCAGCGTATTCATCCATATGAATTCACACTGCCCACATCATCATAACACAGCCACCCCAATTTATTTTAGCTGATTGTTTCTAATCCTTATCAAACCTTTTATCCCCCCCACGCATATGCAAGAATACACAAGAGGATCAAACCTTGACTTGAGCAACAAAATGTGAAATGTGTTTTAGTATTATTTAGCAGACCCATCCCCACCCACACAATGAATCTAAGACTTCTGACAGTAGCATAACTCTGTATGAGTCCACACTGCCCACATCATCCATCAGTCCCATCATCCGGAATTTAATCCTAACAGCCTAACCCCCAAACTCGTGCACACCCTCTTATACACTAGTACTTGCTGCACTGGAGGGGCAGATGTCTTTAGATGTTGTTTACACTTCTAGTTTAAATGAGGTTAACCTACACATTTTTGATGAAATTGTTCATCTCAGCGTGCACTGGCTATCAGAATTTGAAGTTATATTATACAATTTCTGTTTTCTATGAAATCTGTGCATGTACATTATTTTGATAAATTGCAATAAATTTGTGCAAATGTCATGCTGAAGTTGATAATGTGGCGAACACCTTCATTCAGCTTAACGTCATTATGTACTGAAAATACATTTATGTTTCAGGTTTCTAGATGGCTAGTAAGGTGAGTTTTGATCACCCTGAGCTGGTCTGTTCAGTTTATGTTTCAGGTTTCTAGATGGCTAGTAAGGTGCGTGTTAATCCCTCTGTTCAGTTTATGTTTCAGGTTTCTAGATGGCTAGTAAGGTGAGTGTTGATCCCTCTGTTCTGTTTATGTTTCAGGTTTCTAGATGGCTAGAAAGGTGAGTGTAGATCCCTCTGTTCTGTTTATGTTTCAGGTTTATAGATGGCTAGTAAGGTGAGTGTTGATCCCTTTGTTCAGTTTATGTTTCAGGTTTCTAGATGGCTAGTAAGGTGAGTGTTGATCCCTCTGTTCTGTTTATGTTTCAGGTTTCTAGATGGCTAGTAAGGTGAGTGTTGATCCCTTTGTTCAGTTTATGTTTCAGGTTTCTAGATGGCTAGTAAGGTGAGTGTTGATCCCTCTGTTCTGTTTATGTTTCAGGTTTCTAGATGGCTAGTAAGGTGAGTGTTGATCACTCTGAGCTGGTCTGTTCAGTTTATGTTTCAGGTTTCTAGATGGCTAGTAAGGTGAGTGTTGATCCCTCTGTTCAGTTTATGTTTCAGGTTTCTAGATGGCTAGTAAGGTGAGTGTTGATCCCTCTGTTCTGTTTATGTTTCAGGTTTCTAGATGGCTAGTAAGGTGAGTGTTGATCACCCTGAGCTGGTGTGTTCAGTTTATGTTTCAGGTTTCTAGATGGCTAGTAAGGTGAGTGTTGATCCCTCTGTTCTGTTTATGTTTCAGGTTTCTAGATGGCTAGTAAGGTGAGTGTTGATCCCTCTGTTCAGTTTATGTTTCAGGTTTCTAGATGGCTAGTAAGGTGAGTGTAGATCCCTCTGTTCTGTTTATGTTTCAGGTTTATAGATGGCTAGTAAGGTGAGTGTTGATCCCTCTGTTCTGTTTATGTTTCAGGTTTCTAGATGGCTAGAAAGGTGAGTGTAGATCCCTCTGTTCTGTTTATGTTTCAGGTTTATAGATGGCTAGTAAGGTGAGTGTTGATCCCTCTGTTCTGTTTATGTTTCAGGTTTCTAGATGGCTAGTAAGGTGAGTGTAGATCCCTCTGTTCTGTTTATGTTTCAGGTTTCTAGATGGCTAGTAAGGTGAGTGTTGATCCCTCTGTTCTGTTTATGTTTCAGGTTTCTAGATGGCTAGTAAAGTGAGTGTAGATCCCTCTGTTCTGTTTATGTTTCAGGTTTCTAGATGGCTAGTAAGGAGAGTGTTGATCACTCTGAGCTGGTCTGTTCTGTTTATGTTTCAGGTTTCTAGATGGCTAGTAAGGTGAGTGTAGATCCCTCTGTTCTGTTTATGTTTCAGGTTTCTAGATGGCTAGTAAGGTGAGTGTTGATCACTCTGAGTTGATCTGCTCAGTCTGCCTGGAGACATTCACTGATCCCCGAAGTCTCCCCTGTCTACACAGCTTCTGCTTCTCCTGTCTCGAAAACTGGTGGAAAAACTCTGCCACCGGGAGAAATATAAGCTGTCCTATATGTAAGGAGAAATCAGGTCTTCCACCAAGAGGGATTAAAGATGTGAAAAGTAATTTCTTTGTGGCTGATCTGGTCGAGCGGCTCTCAAAGAAGGTTAGTGCACCAGCTGACAAAGACGTGGTGTGCTATACAGATGATTGTGGTCAGACAGCTGTACAGTACTGTACAGAGGGGTGTGGTCGCCTGTGTACAGACTGTCTGCATCACCATGGTAAATCAAGGGGGTCCAGGAACCACACAGTGGTCGACGTGGATAAATCTACAACTGATGATATCATATCTGATGTACTCTATTGTAACACGCACCCAAGGAGCGTGATTGACCAGTATTGTGTTGATTGTGATCTTGCTGCGTGTGGTACGTGTTTGTTACGGCATCACAGGCAACACAAACTGGTGGACATAGAGGAACAGGCCAAGATCAGTCAAAAAGAGTTACAAGCTGTACTGCAACAAACTGATGTATTAATTAAGCTAATAGATGAACAAATCAATGACAGTGAAAAACATGAAACACAATCAACCAATGATATAAAGAACATCAAGCAGCAAATCGACCAAGTTATTAACGTGAGAATATTAAAATTGAATAATCAAAGAAAACAATTATTCGCATCTTTACATCATATAGAGCAGCAAAAAGATAAGATACTAATGACAGTCCATAGTGGTGAAGAATTAAACAAAGCTGCTGTGGCCAGCCTACAGTCATACACATATAACATGCTGCGTCACGGCAGAGATTATGCCATGGTGCAGCAGGCTGGAGACATTCAGTCACAACTGGCAAGTATTACCATGTCCAGGTTTCCGACATTTACCTGGAGTCGTCTTGACAATAAGGCAGCATCACTGGGTGACATGAAAGTTGCTCAATTATCCATCAAAGCGGATGTCATGGATTCAGAAGTTCTGGTCAAAAAGTGTGAAGTTATCAATACGGATGTAGGAGGTGGATCTGGGTTTGAGGAATCAGTCTGTAAGATACCGCTACAAGATAGTGGGCATGATGTTGGGGGCATGGCGGTGATGGGGGACACTCTCTGGATCGCCCACAATCATGGAAATTGGGGATCTCCTCTATATGCTTATGGAATTAATACGTTTCACAGGTATCAAACATTCTCGAATCCAGGCCTTTGTTACCCCTACAACATGGTGATGTTTCCCCCAGGAGAGCAACAGCTTGTAATAAGTGATTATGGCTTTCTACTTTGGCTCAAAGTGAATAGGAGTAATGGTGTTTGGAGGGTGATGTAAAAAAGGACAGTGACATTTAAGCATGATATGGATCTTCCACGTGGTTTGTGTGTGCATGACAACCAGTTGTTGGTTTGTGTTTCATATGATAATCATTACGAAATTCATATATTGTCCACCTCAGGTGAGGAAATAAGAAAAGTGACATTGCTAGAAAATGTGTGGCCAGAGTAAGTCTTGCCTCGGCTTACAGCACCTGGATTTGTTGCTATGGATTATTTTAACAAGCATGTTGTACTGGTGACTGAGAAGGGAGATATACAGCAGACGTACAAGGGTGAGGAGGGGTTTGTACCTCAAGACATTGTCTTTGACGGTCATTCCATCTACGTGGCTGACTGGTATAATCACAGTGTAGATGAGCTGAGTCATGATGGACGTCACGTCAGACAACTGATCAGTGGAAAACAAGGATTGCGATTACCAAAGCGGATTTGTGTAGACGGTACAGGTAACCTGTATGTAGCACAAGGAGAGCGGGCTACACAACAACATGTGTGGATATTACAAAAGAGAAAAACACCGGGTCATAAACTGACAGTTCCCTCACTACATACCAAGGCGGGGAAGTCACCAATGGCTCCTAGGCCAAAAGATTCAGCTTCTAAACTACAGACAGCACTCTCACAAAATGCCAAGGTGGGAACGTCACTAATAATAATGCCAAAAAGGTCACCAATACCACCGGCTGATAAACAAACAGCTCCTTTACTACATACCCAGGTGAGAACGTCTACTAAACTACAAACAGCACCCAGTAAAAGGTTGGCAGTGCCTTCTACTGACAAACTTCTTCTACAAAAGACAAAAATGGATTTGAGTGTCACCTGGTGTGATTGAACCCAACTCCATGTTTTAACTGAAAACAGATTTAAAGCCTCCCCGTACACTGATATGTCTGGCAATGCTGATAATTATGTTTAAATAAATTTGTATAGTCTACTGGTGATGATTGCATTTTTTTTAATTTACTTACTTTTTATTAATGTTTATAAGAGGCATGAACAAATAACAAACTATAGTGTGCATCCAGTACTCACTAAAGATGTCAGACATTAGCATATATTGGACAGCATATTATATATGCTGTTTGCTCAGTACATGGTGTTTCTGTGATACTACTGTGACAAATGTACACTCTTGGCCTTATTGGTGGAATATTGATAGGCTCAATAAATGAATAAACTTATGCGTTTATTAGGCTGGTAGTATGCCATAGAATGCCACTTTTAAATGAATGTACAAGGGAGAAAAGTAGGTCAGAGTACAGGCGCCATACAATTATTATGCTCAAGGATGCAGACTGTAATTAAAGACTTTGGGTCTGAAGAGCTCTTGATCAAAACGCATGCCATTACTATGTAGTTGGTCTTACCATCAGCTCACATCACTGCACACAGATAGTAGTATTTGCATGGAAGTCCCGGTTTTCTTTGTGAATAAACAGGACAGGTCGGGGCAAATATCACCTGATGTGTTGGTGGTCATACAAGAAAGTAGGTCTAGTCTTCAACTAAGCGCAACTCCACAACAGACCTAGGCAGACAGTCAAGTTTTTAAATATCTTATGTTGAGAAGTCATATTTGTATCGATATACTTGATGTGTTTGATGTGTTTTATTCAGTCCAAGTTCATGTATCTCCTTGTGTTTTGTATTTGTTTTGACATTTCAACACATCCCATTTATGTTGTTACGTTTGGGGTACATAACTTTTCATTAACATGGGTTAATAAAATTGATTATTTAAAAAAGGTTAATGTTATTCCACCAATTATGATGTGTAATTCAATCATTTATAGCATATTATAACCACATAGGTTGGGCTTTACTTCATAGTCAACAGCAGCGGTGGGCTGTTAGACATTGATAGCGGACCCCTACAAACAGTACAACGCCCTTATAAATCAAGTTGTTGTTATATTATTAGGAAACCAAAATAAGGCTTGAGCCATGAGGATAACTGCTATGGTGGTACGTGTGGAAATTTAACCTTCCTGGGATTCCCTTTGCTTTTTAAGCTAGAAAGACAGTATAGATGATATCACACCAAAAGTAGCAAATATATCAGCCAATATGTTATTAGGATTGGTGAGTATTAAGCCCTTTGTCTTCACACCATTACAATATGGTTAATATACGTTCCATTTGCTCAGTTTTATGCTGAGCTATGTATACAGAGTGGCTCAAGTCGCATGACATGATTTTAATTCTTGTGATTTTAATTTCAGAATTAGTTTTATTGGCTCACATATTCACTATTATGCTTTCTTATCTAGAAATAAGCTCAGCATCAAAATCGACCGATTATGACTTGTCGTTATACTCGTCGAAACTACCTAACCACTCATCCGCATATTAAACACCACACAAAAGTTGGAGATAAGGTGCAAAATTTCTGAAATCTCGTCAATTTATTTCGTTTTTCGCATTGACAAGGCATGCAAGTACAACACTGCTATAAAGTAATAGTCGAGACGTGTAATAGATACAGAGTCAAACAAAAGCCACTGCTATAAAATATCGGTATATGTCACTCAATATTTACTAAGGTAGTGCCTAGTGAAGCTGAAAAACACAGTCACGAGAATCAACTGGGAATGTAGGTTTCTTAAATCTACCTTTTGAGCGGAAGTAACACGCTGTGCACGCTGTGTATTGTTTCAAAATATCATGTATGACCAGGGAGTGTTAACATGATTAATAATGCAAGTATAATTGTTAGTTCATGCAGACTATCACAAGCAGTTAGAACTGATATTCCTATCGTGAGTCACAAACACATGACATGGCATGCCATATGAAGACTACATCTATATCACCGCACTCACTACTCAACCACGACCAATGAAAGAGTGGTTCAGACTGTCACATGACGATATCAGCCAATCACCGCCCTCACTACTCAACCACGACCAATGAAAGAGTGGTCCAGACTGTCACATGACGATATCAGCCAATCACCGCCCTCACTACTCAACCACGACCAATGAAAGAGTGGTTCAGACTGTCACATGACGATATCAGCCAATCACCGCCCTCACTACTCAACCACGACCAATGAAAGAGTGGTTCAGACTGTCACATGACGATATCAGCCAATCACCGCCCTCACTACTCAACCACGACCAATGAAAGAGTGGTTCAGACTGTCACATGACGATATCAGCCAATCACCACCCTCACTACTGAACCACGACCAATGAAAGAGTGGTTCAGACTGTCACATGACGATATCAGCCAATCACCGCACTCACTACTCAACCACGACCAATGAAAGAGTGGTTCAGACTGTCACATGACGATATCAGCCAATCACCACCCTCACTACTGAACCACGACCAATGAAAGAGTGGTTCAGACTGTCACATGACGATATCAGCCAATCACCGCCCTCAGTACTTCACCCCACAAATGGCTGTATCAACAATCGTACTTGTAGTTAATTCTCGCTGCATCATCAAGTCATGGCTTAGTCCGACAGACAGGTTCAGAGGGTCCAGGCCAGTAACCGCTTGCAGGGGCGAATCCAGAATTTTGCAAAAAGGGGGATCCGATTTAAAAAGTCTTCTCAGCTGTTATATATGGGGGGATGACATTCAAAATTTACTAGAGTAGTGCCTCAAGTTGAGGCACTACTCTAGTAGATTTAGAGTGTCAAATGCAGATATTTTGGTAATTGTGATAGATGTTTGGATGATTATTTGATAACACTACACGTGAGTGCGAGACGCTAGCATACATCACAGTGTTATCTGAGCCAGGGAGGATAGATCTGAACATTGATCACATTGTGATAGACGCTACATCACAGTGTTATCTGACCCAGGATTATAGATCTGAACATTGATCACATTGTCTGTACTGTAAGCGATACAATTATAATGATGTGGGGATCACTGTACATATCAACTGATACAAGTGAGTCTAATATTATCACAGTATAGCTTATAAAATAAAGGTGAAAGATTGAATGAATGAACGCATGAATTATTGAGAAAATGAATGAATTTATGAATGAATGAGTGAATGAATGAATAAGCGCATGATTTATTGAAAAAATGAATGAATGAATGAATGAATTTATGAATAAATGAGTAAATGAATGAATGAACGCATGAATTGTTGAAGAAATGAATGAATGAGTGAATGATTCATGAGTCCATGAATTGATGAATCCATTAAGTGATGAATAAATGGATGAAGTAATTAATGAATGAGTGGATATTGCTTTACGTCACTTTCTGCACCATGATGACAATATCGCGATAAGAGGAAGCCCGAAGTCGGGTCTATACCCTGCTTTTATTGAATGGCGTCAAAGGTTCTTTATTGTGCACAGTACCATAGACAGCACTGCACACTCAAGGCCTTTGAACAGTTTGGAGCACTGTATATGCATAAACTCGATGAAAAAATATCCGAGCCGGCCGGGAATCAAACCCAGTACTACAAAACTTCGAGCCACAACCATAGCCACAGCCACACCGAAGGACCCATCAGGATCGACCTTATGAATTAATGAATGCATGAATGTCGAAAACTGAGCGAACGAGAAAACCAGTGAAGAACGAACGGACGTTTGAAAGGAATTAATGAATGAACGAATGAAGGAATGTATGGGTAAATGGTACACACATCACTGAATGAATGCATGAATAAATGCATGAATACATAAATAATTTTTTGAATAAATGCAAGATAACGAATAATTGAATAAATTTGTCTTCTACAATTTTTTTTGACAACTTTCTCAGATGATAACTGCACAACAATCCGATTAGAGAGCCACAGAAATTATCTTTCTGATTCTGGTTTTCCCGTAAACAACAGTGGCTTGTTAAGCCTGTATCTATAATTACATATTCCAAGCAAGTGTCCAATCAAATAATATGTTACTGATGGCAATAACATATTTTAGTAGATGTCCAGTCAATAAAATATATCAATTCGTTATTAGAAAAAAACATTAAGATTTGCAAATGTTTGGACTCAAATAGCACAAATATGACTAATTGTCACTCACTTGAAGTTGTGGATCGCCGTAGCGAGACACAATTTCAAGTGGGTGGAAATTTAAATTAAGTTATAATTAACATAAATTATTTGCTAAGACTAAGTAAATTAGTTTTTAAACATCATGACTATATAACTTTTTGGATTTTTATTAATCCTAATGTTTCTTTTCTCAGGTGGTAGACCTACACAATGGACAACAGATCGTGAACCAAATACTTGAATCTTCAGCATGAATACAGACAATGTCAACACAATACAACTGGTATGTCATTATATATCATAATTAAATAATATATTATTATATTAGAATCATTTTGTGAATGCATGCTAAATCATCAAGCCCAACAGCGCGGGGATCGACTTTATTCGTTAGAATCTGAAGTATGTAGACGTCAGACTCTGACACCTACAGTCGATCCCCGCAATGTAAGATTAAAAATATTTTTAATGGTCGTCGACCCATAACATAGGTATTCAAATAAACAGAAAGAGCTAAATAGATCTAAAACATTAATGATGATTTCGAATTCGGAAAACCCTTTGGCCTCCATGGTTTATACCAAAGTATTCCAGCGCTTTAAGGGTTAATACGTACTTCACTCCAAGCCATGACAGCCGTCATTTCGTTACGTTACTTTGTCATTTCGTTACTTTACTTTGTAACTGAGTGGGCTTGTTTACTGGAGCTCTGACAGCCAGGAAGGCTACAGTACTATTTACTATTGCAAAACGTGGGATGCTCACCATATATTGGATGTCAACCAAGTGCACGTTCAATGTTGGGCCAGCGTTGCGACATATGGTTCCCAACGGATCACCATTTTGATAATTATTATCGATTTGTCTTCTCGTAAATTAATGTATCATATAAATTGTAAAATGGTCAAAGACTATATGTAAGCTGAATAAATGAAGTATGAACTATGTTTCAATCTCATTGTATTCTAGGAAAGACAGAATATAAATTGTTAGACCCAAGTATGGTATTCTACCCTCTAATTTAAATAGCAACTGAAAGACGCTGGTGGTTGGCCGATCTCTTCAAGTGGCAGTCTGTACCACTCTTTGATTTGTCGTGGGTAGAATACTAGACTTGGTCCAATTGCTCTTGGTAAAGTGTCTTATTTATTCTCCACAGGCGAAAGTACGGGGATTTCCCCTGGGAGAAGTGGAGCACATTGTACGTGAAAAAGATGTCATCCTCTACCATCTGACAGGTTGGAACAGAACCCTAATGACATCGTCCTTATTGTTATTAGGTTACCAAGTTTGCACCACACGCTAATATCAAGGAATCTCCGGGCTCATAGCGACTGTGCTTGCATGGTCACATGGCTCGGAACTACCTGTTTCGCGGATTCCTACATTTAATGTACTTGCATGAGATTATGTTAAAATTTTTTAAATACCACATTTTTAACATTGTTTTAATACATCACTGTACATACTCCAATAACATAATTATGCATTTCTATATATTTTTAGGTTTCTACGCTTTCCAGAATGTCTTTTTTGATATATGATTTTAACAAATTAACCATCTTGTATATACATGTAGATATATCTCTCTCATTTTTATGACAAATAAGTCTGTAATGACTTTTCTTGATGTCAACAAAATGTCTGTCTGTCTAGCACCTGACAGGTTAGTAGGACAGATTTACCAATCTCTTCTATAACCTATAATCCAGCAAACACGCGATATTGATACTAATATTGCCTTAATTTTGGGTTCAGCGTTGTTATATTTCAGTTGGTGAATCCAATGCACATGATATTGAGAGGTTTAAAACGATTATGTATCCTATATAACTCATGTATGTGTTTAAAAGTTAGCAAATTTTGTGATGTAAATTAGATTAGGTATCGGTCCTATCATACACAAGAGTAGTGAGTGTTTATTCCCTTTAATATGATGTTATATTTCAGTTGGTGTATCCAGCACACAGGAAGCTGCCCTGAAGACGTTCTTATTGAACAGCGGGCCGCCTTTCTCTGTGCTTCCTAGTCTGACCTCTGAACTGGCCTATTTGGTGCTGGATGGCATTGTGACTGGTGGGCTGACGGAGCTGGGAATTAACATTAAGCCTAATACAGTGAGTGACCATCATAGAAGTCATCATAACCTGTAAACATGATTTTTAGTTGATTTCTTAGTTAATAATTATTTCTAAACCGATTTTCATTAAATTTTCTGACCATTTTTTCTAACCTGAAGGTAACGTACAGGACAATTTAAATATTAACTTCAGAATTTACACCATTTCAGATGAATTCTGAGCTTGGTGTGAAGCTTAGTCAAATTAACAGGGTTATGGAAGTAATTATATAATATTAATAGTTATTTTAACCCTTTAAGCCCTCACGATGCATTAAAGCATCGTCTTAAATCCCTGAAAACAGACTTAATTTTCCTACAACTAGGAGTTTTACAATGTAAATTTCCATGAAAATGGTTTACCAATACATAGCAATTTTCTATAATTTTTAAACCACATCAATTCATCTGCATTCACTACAAGTCGAGAATTGCGACAGCAATTCGCGGCTTGTAGTGGATGAAGATGACTATGGTAAATTCAGGCCTGAAAGGGTTAATATTAGCTCAGCTCCGGGATAATATTGAAATAACTAACGTTATATGAAACACAACTTACTGGGTAAATATGGGGATTAAAACATATAAGCACCGTCCGCGTCCAATCATGGACACGCTGTAGGTCTATATCAATATAATGGTATATTCTAGAATGTGTTTGAAGATCTCCCCATCTGCGTCCAATCATGGACACGTTGTAGGTTTATATAAATATAATGGTATATTCTAGAATGTGTTGGTCTGAAGATTTCACCATCTGCGTCCAATCATAGACACGCTGTAGGTCTATATCAATATAATGTTATATTCTAGAATGTGTTTGAAGATTTCCCCATCTGCGTCCAATCATGGACACGCTGTAGGTCTATATCAATATAATGTTATATTCTAGAATGTGTTTGAAGATTTCACCATCTGCGTCCAATCATGGACACGCTGTAGGCCTATATCAATATAATGTTACATTGTACAATTTGTTGGTCTGAAGATTTTACCGATTGCGTCCAATCGTGGACACGTTGTATGTCTATATTAATATAATTGTATATTCCAGAATGTGTTGGTCTGAAGATTTCACCGTCCGCGTCCAATCATGGACACGTTGTAGGTCTATATCAATATAATGGTATATTCTACAATGTGTTGGTCTGAAGATTTCACAGTATGGTTATTTTCATCCCAACAAACACGGTACGTTAAACCAATGCTGATTTATTGTTGGGCCGACGTCGGAGACGGCGGGCCAACAATAAAGCAGCATTGGTTTAACGTGTCTTGTTTGCTGGAATATTGCTGCTGTTTCATATCCAGATCTACAAATTGTGTCACATTTTCAGCCAATGAATGTCTTTCATTCGTCTGAATATTTGGAGCCTATTTTCCCAGGAAAAGTGAAGGTCAAGGCCAGTGTTGTTGATATTCTGGATAAAGGGAAAGCAGCCGTTGTTGTCTCAAGAGGTTAGTTAGAAAACATTAAACAGTTAAAGGGACATGCCCAGGTCTAAAATCAACAAAAAATCGGCAATTTTATTTTAGCTTCTTAATATGACCATATTGTAAAAGTATACATAGCTATGATGCTACCATTGATCTGTCTGACCGGGACACCATCAAACAGGACAAGCCGCATGTGGCTGGATCGCGTTGCGGGCTGGCGTGTTACAATGAGCTACAATGAATTACTGATTTGTAATCCAGGCTGTAATCCAGTTTGTAATACAGGCGTTCCCGGCAGATTCTGCCAAAACGTCAGCAGGGTCATCATGATAGGCTGTCCACTCAGACGGACTGGCGCGTCTGCGGAGGGAGGCCTACATGCGGTAAATGTATGTTAAATCCATGTTCCGATTATGATGATGCCTAAGTATATGTTAAATCAGTGTTGTGATTGTGTTGATGTAAAGTTCATATAAGGGACAGACGTCGGTGGTAACACCAGAGCGGGACTAGAGCGGGACGAGAGCGGGTCTAGATGCGAGGTTGAGGCGGGCCTGAGTGCTGTCAAAGGCATGATGGTGCGTGCTCTAGTTAGAACCAAGCTGGGTTAGGCTGCCACGTTGGGTAGAGTAAACTGACTGTGTAACTGTATCTGTATATTATATGTGTTCTACACTGACGAGGAGAAATAAATACGACGTTTTCCTAGAAGAAAGGGGTTTGTTGAATGAACCTGGAGTCTAGATTGAAAACCAGCCCTTCGCCGTCCGCCGTGTCGTGTTGGCGTCGGGATGGCGTCAAGGGCTGACGCTCTTTTCAATATGATGTAAACATGTCCATAGACTAGAACTGCAAAAGTTTTTAAATTTTTGTGTCACGCATTTACCAGTTAGGCTAGATATAGAGACGAAATTCCTGATTTCTAATTATTGACAACCATGTCAAAAAAAGGAAATACGGGAATTGCGTCTCTATATTTAGCCTAACCTAACTGGTAGATGCGCAGCACAAAAATTATAAAACTTTTGCACTTCTAGTCTATGTTTACATCATATGGTCATTATTATTAAGCTAAAATAAAATCGCCGATTTTTTGTTGATTTTAGACCTGGCCATGTCCCTTTAAATAAACCGAAAGCGATGAAAAATGACAAGCAAGTGTTGAGATTATACCCATGACCAATTACCGATGGTAAAATTATTCTGACCACATGAACACTGCAGATATCAACTATCCCGTCATTTGACTTTACACCTGCTGAAATATTTTTTATTTGTTTACCGTTTAGATGCAACTCAGTATCGGATCCAAAGAGGGGCGCACGCCCACCCCTTTTTGTGCCAAATTCTTTAAAAAATCCCCTAAGTTGGCCAAAAAAATCTTGGGGGCGAGCCCCCGACCCCCCTGCGCCCGTCCTTTTTCAAATCCTGGATCCGCCCCTGAGTATCTCACCGCTAAGCGTCACTATTGTCATTTTTAACCATTTCAAGCCTGAATTTACTATTGTCATCTTCATCCACCACAAGCCGCGAATTGCTGTCGCAATTCGCGACTGGTAGTGGATGAAGATGATTTGAAGTGGGTGAAAAGTTAAAGAAAATGACCATGTATTCGTAGAACAGTCTCATCGAATTTTGCATTCTAAAACCCTTAGCTGTGAGACAATAAAGTATTTTTCAATGATGTAAAATGATTTTGTAAACCTGTAAGCCCTCACGATGCATTGAAACATCATTCTGCATCCCTGAAAACAGATTTAATTTACCTACAACTGGGTGTTTCAGAATAAAAATTTCCATGAAACTGGTTTACGAATACATGGCAATTTTCTTTACTTTTTCATCCACATCAAATCATCTTCTTCCACTGCGAGTCGTGAATTGCGAGAAAAATTCGCGGCTTGTAGTGGATGAAGATGACATGTAAAGTTAGGCTTGAAAGGGTTAATGTATCGTGAGGGCTTAAAGGGTTAATTAGCTTTATTGGTAGTTTAACGTGTTGAAATCGCAGTTATCACTGCTAATGGCAACGGAGTGTGTGCATTTTGAAACATCAACATTTCCAAATGTTTTGTCGTAAATTAAACAAATATAAATAATTCCCATGCACTTGAATTTGTGGATCGCGGTAGCGATGCAAAACTTCAAGTGCGTGAAAATTCAAGTTATTTAATTTAGCGGGGAAACCCTTTTAGCGCGAAGATTTTCTTTATACGTCAGAATCTGGGGTCTGTAGACGCCAGATTCGGACGTATAAAGATGATCCCCGCACCGAAAAAAAATCAAATATTTATAATGGTCGTAGACCCATAACATAGGTATTCAAATGAATCGGAAAGAGCTAACTAAGACATTTATGATGATTTCAAATAAAAAAAACACCTTTTAGTGTCCATGGTTTAAAACAAAAATAATTCAGCGTTGTAAAGGGTAAAGTTTTAAAGTAGGTGGATGGTTGCAATTCGTTGAGCCTATCTGTATCTGTATCTGTATGTTACGTGGCAGTACGCACTATTGTGCTATCGCGCCACGGGTGCTTTCGCACCACATTGTGGATTTTCTGGGATCTCGCCGGATGGAAACTGCGCCGTTGAACTCTAGTTCAGTCAGACGAGCCATCTGATTTACGTGGTTCTCTGAGCCCCACGACACGACATCGCTGCACGCATGTCCTAGTGTATACAGCACCTGGTACTGGCAGTCCCAGGCGGTCATCCATCCAATTATTGACCGGGCCTGGTGTTGCTTAACTTCAGTGATAGAGCTAACGCCGTATTCCGTATAATGAAGCCAGCACGGGGTCTAAACGCCATAAGTTTGCTGCGTGGGGAATCCCTGTAGAAATCAAAAATGTTTAGATCATTGAAATACAACCGGGCATAGCCTAGGATTATATTTCTACATTTTGTACTCTATTTTTTACTGATACAGTATGTACTTGTGGGATTGACAATTGGTCTAATATGCCTACTGCTTGAAACTGGAATTGCTAACGCAATTTCCAGAATCAAATGACGAAACATACATGAAAATAATCATGAAAAAAAAAATTGATCGGAATAATATGTTTATATGTCTCTAAAACATAATATAAATTCGGCGATGATTATTAAATAATCATCGCCGAATTTTTATTATGTTTTAGAGACATATAAACATATTAATCATCGCCGAATTTATATTATGTTTTAGAGACATATAAACATATTATTCCGATCAATTTTTTTTTTTTTTAATATTTAGTCGAGATTCGTGACGCCGCGTCAGACAGATTGCTAAGCAGAGAAGAGTCTCGGATGTGGGTGCCTGGCGCGGGGGGTTTTGGGGGAAACAGGAATATTCCCGGAGTTGAGAATCCTCCTGTCACTCCGACCTCATCACCAGATGTCACTGTGACGGAAAAAATCTCAAATGATCAGGTGATGTGGGTTCGAACCCGACCTTTTTTTTATTACAAATCGGAATTTTATCTGAAGACCAAGTAGGCATATGTCTAGGCTTAGCTGAACGTACTTTTCTATACTTTTACTTTTCCTACTAGGTCTATGTTTTAAAGTGGGCCTAGATCCCATGCAAAATAAAATGCCACAAAAATAACAAATATTGGAAGATGCTCAAATAATTTAATTTGGGTGATGTCAATTTTTTCAGAAAGAAAAATATTCTTGGTGATTTGACGTAGTGGAAATTGTTTTAGCATTTTTAGTTTCAAATAAAAGAAAAAATAGCTGACAGCCCCACAAGACAAGGAGTAAAATGAAATGTGTTTTCTAATAAAGTAAATGTGTCAAATGAGTGGTGCCCTTTTTCATATCTTTAAAATAAACTATTGATGTATGTTTTTGCAGGCCATTTTATTTGCCTATGCTGCGAAACATGGAAAACCTAACCGTTTACATTTAGATCTTGACTTCTGCAAAACTCTAGGTAAGTGATATTCAATCAAAGACACCGCCAGAATATGGTATTATGTTTTAAGTTTAACCTTCACTTAGGATAAAGCTTAACCCTTCACTTAGGATAAAGCTTAACCCTTCACTTAGGATAAAACCCTGATATATTTTTGCATAAATCATGGAGACCAAAGGTTTTGTAAATTTAAAATCATTATAAATATCTTAGTTAGCTTTTTCCGCTTCATTTGAATACCTATGTTATGGGTCTGCGGCCATTATAAATATTTTTACTCTTACAGTGCGGGGATCGACTTGAGACGTTATATTCTGACGTCTAAAGTCGATCCCCGTGCTGTAAGGGTTAACCCTTGTACCGCTACGACTGTATATATGTACATTTTCAAGCACGTTTTAAACAAAATTAAATTGTCTAAAATTTATAAAATATTTTGGCTTAGTTTATCAAATAACTCATTTTGGGTAATGTTTATCAAGTATCAGCATAAGGGATAAATATAACTGCAGTCGGTGATTGGATGATTCTGTCACGTTACAGACTGTAACGTACCACTCTTAGATCAGGGGTAGTTTTAATCACGTGACAGATAGTAGCTCTCTAATTTCACTGGATGCAAAAAGATATGATCCGTTTGCTCTGTGAACTGGAAATAGTTTCATTTTTTTAAAATAATGTGATTTTTATTCATCTTTTATTAATCTTTTATTAATTTTTTATTTATCTTTCAATTATTTTTATTCACCTCGCGGTGAATAAAAATAATGGCTGGATGTTAAAGGGTTGACCCTTCTATCGCTAATCACGACTATAGTCATTGTTAACCCTTTGAGTGCGGGCGACGCTTTTAAGCGCATTCATGCTGTTTTTCCACAACTAAAATTTGACAGAAATTGAACAAATATGCATGTATAAATCTTGAGTAAAGCCCCCATTGTGAAATTTTGCAGGTTTAATTTTTAAGTGAGGAGGTATTTTTCTTTCATTTGAAGTTGGCAATTGCGTGAGCAATGCCAACTTCAAATGAAAGGAAAATGTTAAGTAGTAATGAAGCACTTAAAGAGTTAATCTGGTTTATTATCCGATTAAATTACAGTTATTGGGAATGAAATGAGTGTTTAATCATGAAAATATGCAAATGTTTGATCTCAAATTAATACAAATAGGCCCTATGTGTAATTTCACGGTAGCGAGACGCAAAGCCATGTAGGGGATTTTTTTTACTGTAGCGCTTTAAACCCATACCCAGGCTAAAATCATCAAAAAATCGGTGGTTTGTATTTTGGCTTCTTAATATGACCATATTATATGTAAACATATCCATATACTAGAACTGCAAAAGTTTTTTTTAAATTTTTGTGCTGCGCACTTACCAATTATGCTAGATATAGAGACGAAATTCCTGATTTCTTATTTTGGACAACCATGTCAAAATGTCATGGAAATTGGTTGAGAATTGACTGAGAAATCGGCGAAAATCATTCACCACGGTTATTGTGAATCCGACTATAGGTGGTGGACTGGTCCCTCTCATGTTAACCCTTCCAGTCCGGGGGTCGTCTTTTGACGTCAGAATCTCACCTCTATAGACGTAAGAATTTGTCTTCTAAAGACGATCCCCGCACTGAAAGAATTCAAACATTTATAATGGCCGTAGACCCATAACATAGGTACTGAAATGAAGCAGAAAGAGCTAACTAAGACATGCATAATGATTTCAAATTGAAAAAAACACGTTTTGGTCTCCATGGTTTATACAAAAATTTTCAGCGATGTACACGTTAAAATAACATATGTTAATACAACTTTAACCCCGATTTTAATATTGTCATCTTCATCCACTACACACCGCGAATTGCTGCCGCAATTCTCGACTTGTAGTGGATAAAGATGACTTGATGTGGGTGAAAAATGAAAGAAAATGACCATGTATTGGTAAACCAGTTTCATGGAAATATTCGTTACAAAGCACTTAGTTTTATGAAAATTAGGTCTGTTTTCAGGGATATAAAATGATGCTTTAATGCATCGCGAGGGCTTACAGGGTTAACCAAGTAATACACTCATATAATGCTTAGCTCCTGTTTTGTTTTTTTATTTTCAAAGTGATACACGTGCTTTTCGAACACGTAATATTTAATAACACCGAATTATAAAACAGAGTGGTGTAGTTTACGGTATCACAGTAGAGTTATTATTTCAGGGTATCACGCACCTATTGTACAGGGGAATCTGGTTTATGGAATCATGGTCCGTCAAGTGATTCAAATGTTTTGTAATTCTGACAGCACCAAGGTCAAAAAGTCAAATGTAAGTATCAAGTAAAAAAATTATATTTATTTGCCATCAATACAAAACAATTGCAATTCATATTATGTCTCACATATCATTAAAACTGTATAAATATTTTGTTCTCAAGCGAAATATTTAGTAGGCCTAATATTGACCCTTAGATCGCGAAGCGCGATAAATGGTCGTTTTATGCCGTTTTATCAGCCGTTTAAATCATAGTTGTTGGGAACTAAAGGAGTGTCTAAACATCAATATTTGCAAACATTTGGTGTTTAATTAAACAAATGTGGGTAATTTCACCCATTTGAAGTTGTGGGTCGCGATAGCGAGACACAACTTCAAGTGGGTGAAAATTTAAATTATTTATTATAGCGCTTCAAGGGTTGACAATTTGATGGCTAACCATGACTATATTGGTGCTTAATCATTTTGTATTTAATCAAACAAACGTGGTTCTACAGTCTGCTTCACCAGATCCTGGGAGTAGCCTTTTTTCAATTTACTCAGGCGCTGTTTAAAAATTTAACAACAAAATTTTTCTCAGAACATTTTTTATCTTTCCCTAACATCGCTGAAAATTTGATAGAATTTCGTTGTGTATTTTGTAAGTTAGAGCATTTGGCATGTAATGGAATTCTTGTAAAATGCATGTTTAATTGGCACAAACGACAAATAATAAGCCATTTTTATTCACCTTGATGATGTTAATGCGAAAACCTTATTCATCGAACGATTAGTCAAAACGCATAACGACATTTTCATTTACAACCAAGATTTGAATTCTCAATAAATTTCAATGAAATTTTGCAAGCACTCTTTTCCAGTATTCCGGCGACTATTCTGAAAATGTCGTAAAATTTGAGTTGATGGCATTTAAAAAGCTGCACCATTTGAAATGTAGTGGAATTTCGAGAATCAAGCTGAATGAAATCAATGGGTTTGTAGAGGAGCGTCATAATTAGATATTAACTACATGTCAAGTGGTCCAACTTTTAACCCTTTCAGGCCTGAATTTACCATTGTCATCTTCAATCACTACAAGCCGCGAATTGCTGTCGCAATGTCGCAATTCTCGACTCGTAGTGGATGAAGATGATTTGATGTGGTTTGAAAATTTAAAAAAAATGCCATGTATTGGTGAACCAGTTTCGTGGAAATTTTCGCTCTAAAACCCTTAGTTTTAGAAAAATTAAGTCTGTTTTCAGGGATGTAAAAGGATGCTTTAATGCATCGTGAGGGCTCAAAGGGTTAATCAAACAAACGTGGTTATAGATAAAATGCATGTTTGATTGGCACGAACGACAAATGGATGGCATCATGCACAAGTGGGCTAATCCACATAAAAAAAAAACAATGAAAAGATATGTCAATTATAACAACAACAAGCAGGGTTAGACCATTTGGTCACTGATTTTGTTACCTTTTTGTGTTAATTTGTATTTATTTGTTTTATCCTGTATTTCATGTTGCTGCGCGATTTTTTTCTCAAAATCGTCAAAATGTGGGTTAGCCCACTTGTGCATGATGCCATCCAAATAATAAGCCTCTATTAATAGACAATACGCATAACGACATTTTCATTCCCAACCCAGATTTGAATTGTCTTGGAAATTCCCGCCTCCACGTGAATGAAAATTAGGTGTTACCGTCAGCTTTTTACCAGCGTCAATTCTCAATAAATTTCAATGAAATTTTGCAAGCACTCTTTTCCAGTATTCCGGCGACTATTCTGAAAATGTCGTAAAATTTGAGTTGATGGCATTTAAAAAGTTGCACCATTTGAAATGTAGTGGAATTTCGAGATTCAAGCTGAATGAAATCAATGGGTTTGTAGAGGAGCGTCATAATTAGATATTAACTACATGTCAAGTGGTCCAACTTTTAACCTCAGGCCTGAATTTACCATTGTCATCTTCGTCCACTACAAGCCGCGAATTGCTGTCGCAATGTCGCAATTCTCGACTCGTAGTGGATGAAGATGATTCGATGTAGTTTAAAAATTAAAGAAAATTGCCATGTATTGGTAACCAGTTTCACGGAAATTTTCGTTCCAAGCCCTTTGTTGTAGGAAAATTGAGTCTGTTTCCATGGATGTAAAATGATGCTTTAATGCATCGTGAGGGCTTAAAGGGTACATGATATTTTTTCTTAAAATTATCAGGGTGGTTGCCTTGTCCTGTTGATCACGACAATAGTCGTTTTTAATTCGCTTGATTAGCCAATTAAATCACTTCTATTTGGATTTACATGACTGTCTAAACATCAAGATTTGTAAATGTCTGGTTTCAAATTGAACAGATATGAGTAATTTTCAACCACTTGAGGTTGTGGATCGCGGCAGCGAGACACAACCTCAAGTGGTTGTAAATTTAAATAAATCAACATAACAGGATATAAGGGTTAAGATTAAGAAGTAATGTTTACCAAATTTCATAACAATCGGATGATAATTGCCTGAAATATTAGCGAAAAATGACTTTTGCTTTAGATGATTTTGCTAGTGAATAAACATTCAGCAGTTGCCAGATAATATGTTTCTGTTCAGATGTCGTTTTTGGGAGTTGTCTTCCCTGGAGATACGTTACAATGCAGCTTCTGGGTAAAAACACATCAAATACACGCTCTGTATCAGGTACAATTAACTCATTATGAATCATCTTTAGGCCTAGAGCCAGTGAAATAATTATGTTATCCAGGCTTTGCAAGATTTTGAACTCAAATGTATGAATAAGTGTCAACCTTCCAAGAAACATCAAACGTTGTCCCAATGCTGGCTTGATGTTTGTCCACCGTCTACGACGTTGGCCCAACTTTAATACATCATTGGGTCAACCTCTCATGTTTACTCGGATGTTAAAGATTGTATTTTTATGTCATTCACCAGGTGTCGCTCGTGCAGATTTGTACACTACAGACAACCCAGCAAATACGAGACGTTTTACCAATATTGTTTTGATGTTGGGCCGACGTCATAGACGGTGGGCCAACCTTAAAACTACATTGGGTCAAAATCTCGTGTTTGTTGTATTTTATGAAGTGATCTATGTATTTATATGTACGTAGTATCGCTAACATTTCATTTGCCTTTTTTGTTTAATCCTTCCAAACCTCACGATGCATCAAAGGAATATTTTGCATCCCAGAAGTGTAATTTAATCTCCTACACGGCAGTTTAGAACAAAATTTTTCATGGGAATGTCTTAATAATTACCTTTTTTTATTTGCCATCCACTTCAAGTCCTCTTCATCCACTACAAGTCGAGAATTGCGACAGCAATTTGTGGCTTGTGGTGGATAAATACGACAATGGTAAATTCAGGGTTTAGTAAGTTAGTAGTAAGGACTCTGAAGAACCGACTGGCTGGTCTAGTGGTTAGAGGCGTTGTCTCTTCTCACAGACCCCAGTTCGAATCCCTCCAGGCCAGAATGAAGGGCGGGGGCCCTAGGGTAGTGGTTAGCACCGCTGCCTTTCACGCCAGAGTCCGGGGTTCGGTTCCCGGTCTCGGCGGTTTGAAAGAAACAAAATTGTTTCTTCCCCATCCACGTGTGAAAGTTAGTATTGTGGGGAGCCTCCGTGACCGAGAGGTAGCGTGCTCGGCCCCGCCAGGGCTCGAATTTCGAATCCTGTGTCTGGAGGACAGTGTCATCTCAATCATCTCACCATCCTCAGGAGGTTCTCCTGGCCCAGTTTAGCCTATATGTGCACAAAGGTGGCCTAAAGCCCGATTCATTTCATTTCATTTGCTATGTTACTCCTTGACAAAATTCTTCAGATCTGGCGTTGTTGACGCTGTTGCCTAGGTTCACGAAGTTATAACTGCCGAAGTTATAACTGCTGAATATGCCATATTCGTGGGCGACATTGTGAACTCGATCGATTGAGGGTATTGAGAAGATGTAAAATTCTAAGTACAATTATTCGCTGTTTTTAATACTATATTCTGATATTTTCAGGTTGGGGACAGGAAATGTGCGACAGGATGCGTCTATTTAAAACCAACAAATCTAAAAGTAAGATTTTCCGTCTACACAGGGGCGAATACAAACTTTTAAGAAGTACAATTTCCGATGGGGATTTATTTTGGCCTTCCGCAAAAATATATCAAACAAGATCTAAAACGACTTTGTAGTATTTTCATAAGTGTGTCTTTGAGATTTTTTTGGCACTGCTGCGAACCTCTTACATATACTTATAAAAAAACAATCTAAACAGACATTAAGCATCAACGGATCTAGGAGTAGGAATCAAACAAATCTATTTAACACCTACAAATCTGTAATCAAATCTCATATGATATTTATTAATCATTAATCTTTTCAAAGATGAAATCCATAGTGTTCACGCTGTCCAAGAAATAAGTTTTAATGTTTCATGATATATTTTCTACTTCCAGTCTGACTGTTGTATTATTTTTTACATTTATTTCCAGCCGGTGCATAAACTGTGAACATTCTGCATTGTTCAAGGGCAAAATACTATGTTATACAATTTGGTATATCTATAACGCCTAAATCCAGAAGCAGAGCTCAGAGGCGCTACATAACCGGGCTTAAACCAAACATTTGATCCAAGTTTCAGCAACTGAATCTGTATGCTGCAGAGACTGGTTTTATCAACTGTATAACTGCTGTATTAAAATAACGCAATTGCTTCAAATGAGCGAAAACTACATCTATGATTTAACCCTTTAAACCCTGAATTTACCATTGTCATCTTCATCCACTACAAGCCGCGAATTGCTGTCGCAATTCTCGACTTGTAGTGGATGAAGATGATTTGCTGTGGGTGAAAAAGTAAAGAAAATTAATATGTATTGGTAAAACAGTTTCATGGACATTTTCGTTCTAAAACCCTTGGTTGTAGGAAAATTAAGTTTGTTTTCGGGGATGTAGAATGATGCTTAAATGCATCGTGAGGACTTAAAGGGTTTATTATTACATCATAATTGACGATATGTGCTTTATTCGAGATGCTGAGAATTTTAACACGCGCGTTTGCTTCTATTTTTCGCCATTTCGTCACCAGATCAACCTGGGGCCAGTGGGTCTGAGAGCGAAAGACTGATATAGTAGGATCAATAGACCACGCATATATACACTGACTCTAAAAAAACTGCAAGAAAACGTTTTATACCAGAAATCCATAGTATATGACCAAGACAATGACATATTAAAAGTTGTCTGCATTTCGGTCATGGGAAAGGGTAGATAATGATGTCATCCAGAATAAACCGCTAATTGTTATGTAATTGGCAATAAATCTATGACTATGTTTCGATTTGATAGAATTCTAGACCTCTACTGTTAGTGCATGATATATATGGACTCATCCATTTACAAGTAGCTATGATTATGTTGTTATAATAATAAAAATGTGCATTTAGACTCATTCAGAAACTGTGTGGAAGATGTTATGTTTAGTGTGGCCAATGTGATGGCGCATAGACTGTAAAAACTCGTCGTATCAACTCGTTAAGTGCTGTATTATTTGACATTTTTGATTCATTTGAAGCTGGCATTGCTGACGCAATTGCCAGCTTCAAATGAATACAAATACATCTAGGTTTAAAAGCTTGATCAATGTGAAGATTCATGTAGTCAGTGACGATAAATAAAAGATAAAATATATTTATTGTTATTTTAAATAATTTATGTTTGTAAAATAGGTGTTTTTTAGTGGGGACTGCATCAGCATGATTGACTCTCAGCCTCCGTAGGACGCGTAAGAAACACTGACAAAAACTGTTAATGTGAATGGAATCAGAAAAAACAGCAATTATAACCTGATCAAAAGTATATATTGATATAAATTGACCAGCATGATATATATGTCATTTGAACGATGAATAAAAATATAGTCTCCGTTCAATTTTTTTGAGAAGGGAATTGATGGATCAAATTCGGCCTAAATATGGTATTCTACCCCCCCCCCCCCTAATTTCCATAACAACTGAATAACGGTGATGATTGGTCGATCTCCTCATGTGACAGGCTGAGCTACTCTTCGATTGGTCGGGGTAGAATACTAGACTTGCACCGCAAATTCCAGCTTCTAATAAATGGAAAATTGAAACCCTGAAAACTGCATTTAAGTTGATGAGCTCAATAAATTGTAAAGACTACATTACATTTTGTCTGAATTATGCTGTATTTGTATTTTAAAGACTGGTGACATCAGATGATAAAGTGGAATTATTAAATAGGAAGTGAGAGGCTTTATTTTAAAAGATTTTATTTCTTAATTACAAAATCAGCACCAATGAATTCATCAAATTAAATCTTATTATACAATCCAACCGCATACAATGTGTGGTTAAATAAGAAATAAAATACATTTGTATAAAAACACATTATCTAGAGTTTGTTTAAACAATAAATACAGTCATATACACTAATATCAATTGAATATAATTTAAACATGTTAAATAATACAAATGAAGTAAAAAAAAATAACACAATTAATGCTTTTATTTTCCTTTGGGGAGATTGGAAAGTCTATTCCACAACATAGATTTAGTCATGTTTGTCAACAAATCTAAACTTTCTTGGTGCATACTTTAATTTTATTTGTATTGTTAAAGACCAAAGTATTCTAATAATAAAAATGAAATTTCATTAACTGTTTATGCCGCTGGCACAGTGACAACATTAACTAAGGCTATGTGTTAACCCTTTAACTCCCGGTCCCGATTATATTCGTGTTTTTTTTAAATTTTTATTAGCACATTAAGTACACCTTTTAAACATGTTAAATGCAAAACGTCCGATCAATCAACAAGAATTGAAAAAAAATTAAACTCCCATTTTGTCAAACCTAAATAATTTTCACTCACTTGAAGTTGTGGATCGCGTCAGCGAGCCACAACTTCAAGTGAGTGAAAATTCAAATTAAATACCTTGGCGGTTAAAGGGTTAAAAAGTTTATGGGCAAGCGTTTTTAACCGTAATACACGTAGATTGAGGGAGTTGGCAAGCTTTGTCATTTATACATCAGCTCAGAGCACACCCTTACTATAAGACTTAACAACTAACTGGTCAGTGACACAAATGTCTCGCACAAAGAAATATTTCTCAGTTTTACAGTAAATTTAACTTCTGAACATTCCAAATCCAATTTAGTACAAAATTACATCATCAGTTTTTTTAACCCTTTCATTGCTAAGTACGACTATAATCGTTTTTAATATGTTTTATAAGCCGGATAAATATTGCTATTGGGGACATCAAGACTTGCAATGTGTAATTTATGTGTAATTTTCACCCACTTAAAGTTGTGGATCGCGGTGGATGAAAATTAAAATATTTAACTTAGCGGGTAAATAGCTAAAACTATTACATCACATTATTTGCTAATAACAGCGACTTGGTGGGCAAGGGGTCAGGCTACACACACAAATAGAATAATAATGATTTTACGCACATGTAATAATGCTACCTTAACGGGACTAGCCCAGGCTAAAATCATAAAAAATCGGTGATTTTATTTCGGCTTTTTAATATGACCATATAGACGATGGGCCAACATTTAACCAGCATTGGTTCAACATCAAACTGTTAACTCAGACGTTTAACCAATGTTGGTTAGATGTTGGGCCAGCGTCGTAGATGACGGTTCATACGTTATACTCTCGTATACTCTCGTGTATTCTCGTGTTATGATCTCTTCTTTAGTTGTTTATATGATCCTGCAGTTTTTGTCGGCTCAGGTATTTATGGCGTCATTTAGATGTTCATTTAATTGTTTTTATAATCCTGCAGCTGTTGTCCGTTCAGACATTTGTAGCGTCATTTAGGCCCCTATAGTTGAAGTCAACTTCCACCAGCGTTGGGTGTTTTTCGCTGATTTCTCAGTCAATTCTAAATCAATTTTCATGAAATTTTGCAAGCACACTTTTCAAATATTCTGGCGCCTACCCTGAAAATTTCGTAAAATTTGAATGAGTATTTCAAAAGTTAGACCATTTGACATGTAGTGAAATTTCGTGAGTGAAGCTGCTGGCGTGATATGGGTTTATAAAGGAGCGTCATAATTCGCAAAAACAACATGTCAAATGGTCTAACTTTTAAACTACATAATATTTTTCCCTTAAATTTTCAGGGCAGGTGCCGTAAGACTAGAAACTAGCGCTTGTCAAATTTCATAAAAATCGGATGCAAATTGCCTGAGCAATGAGCGAAAAACATGCAACGCCAAAGTGACTGATTTAAAGT
>OZ024916.1:73975158-74029737 GCA_964017125.1 Flabesymbios commensalis
CCAACGTCTACGACGCTGGCCCAGTGGCGGATCCAGAGGGGGGGGGTGTGGAATCCGATCCCCTTTCAAAAAATTTACTATGTTGGTGTTTCAAATCATCGTGTATTAGCTTTGGAGGTATTACTCCCTCAATATTCCCTATGTAATCAAAGACCCCCCCCCCTCCATGTTTAAAGTCTGGCACTCTAAATGATCAGAAATCCAAATGGTGCTTGTTGGTCTAGATTCCTGTACAAATAAATGTTCATTGATGGCGACTTAAACTAATGTCTATGGGATTTGCAAGGTAGTAGGTCGGTCAAAAATTTGCCAAGTCGGGCTATGGGAGCTCGGTATTTCACACGTATTTCTGTTGGATTGGTATTTGGGGTGGTGAGACCAAAATGGTGATAGAGACCAAGGGAAATATATATTTTAACTCTCACAGCGCGGGAATCGATTTTAGACGTCATAATCTGACGTCTGTAGGAGTCAGATTATGACGTTTAAGGTCGATCCCCGCACTGTAAGTGTAAAATTGTTATAGTGGCCGTAGACACATAACATAGGTTTTGCTTAAATGGGAACAGTCTTTTTTTCAGCCACATAACAATGTAAAATGTTATTTTAATATATTATATACAGAATACTACCATTTTATATACATACAGTCAAGTATAGTTGAAGAAAAGAAAAAAACATACTTAAACAAGATATACCCAGTTGTAATAGTATGTGATTTATGCTACTTTTCAAATATACCTGTATGCATATTTGTAAATAAAATACACTTATTAATCTATTAGGCCGATACAGGCTGCTATTCCCACCTCCAAAACTCTTATAACATCAGAACCCCTGGTAGTCACTATTAAAAGACAATTTCACAGTAATCTTTACAGTGGCGGATCTGCGACACAAGCCGACAGTAAGCCAGCATCAGAGAGGGGGGTGTAGGGGGTCCTGACACCCACTTTTCCGAAACTAACCTGACTCAAGATCAATAGAAATTTCCAAAATATAAGTATTTGACATTCTAAATTTACTAGGGCATTGCTTCAACTAGTGTCAACCCCCGATATATTAGCCGGGGGGGGAGGGGATCAGCTAATAATAGTATTCTCAGCTAATATATTGTAGTTTTCACACTCGAAATATACTAGGGTAGGGCCTGAACTTGGTTTACCCTGGTAAACACAAAACCTTTGTATTACATTGGTACAATGCTGAACCAACGTCGAAGAGGTTGACCATTTAGTAATTTGCAATGGGCCCTCTTTGTACACATGTTATATGAATGTCTTGTGTGGGCTCTGATCGAAGTTGAGGTAATTTATTTTGGAATAGGAGAGACATTACCACCCCTCTGATTTTCCTCTGAACCCTCCTGACCCCCCTCTGGATATCTGTTTTGCCTCACCTGTAAGACCTCCCGCTCTGACCTTGACCCCCTCCCCCTGGGTGTCTGTTTTACCTCACCAGTAGGACCTCCCACTCTCACCTTGACCCCTCCCCCCTCTGGCTATCTGTATTGCCTCACCTGTAGGACCTCCCTCTCTGATCTTGATCCCCCCCTCTGGGTGTCTGTTTTGCCTCACCTGTAGGACCTCCCGCTCTGACCTTGACCCCCTCCCCCTGGGTGTCTGTTTTACCTCACCCAGTCGGTCCTCCCACTGTGACCTTGACCCCCCCCCCCACTGGGTGTCTGTTTTGCCTCACCTGTAGGATCTCCCACTCTGACCTTGACCCCCCCTCTGGGTGTCTGTTTTACCTCACCTGTAGGATCTCTGACCTTGACCCCCCCTCTGGGTGTCTGTTTTACCTCACCTGTAGGATCTCCCACTCTGACCTTCACCCCCCCTCTGGGTGTCTGTTTTTCCTCACCTGTAGGTCCTTCCACTCTGACCTTGACCCCCCTCTGGGTGTCTGTTTTACCTCACCTGTGGGACCTCCCACTCTGACCTTGACCCCCCATCTGGGTGTCTGTTTTGCCTCACCTGTAGGATCTCCCACTCTGACCTTGACCCCCCCCCTCTGAGTGTCTGTTTTTCCTCACCTGTAGGACCTCCCACTCTGACCTTGACCCCCAATCAGGGTGTCTGTTTTTCCTCACCTGTAGGACCTCCCACTCTGATCTGCACCCCCCACTATGGTTGTCTGTTTTTCCTCACTTGTAGGACCTCCCACTCTGACCTTGACCCCCCATCTGGGTGTCTGTTTTGCCTCACCTGTAGGATCTCCCACTCTGACCTCGACCCCCCCCCCCATCTGGGTGTCTGTTTTACCTCACCTGTAGGACATCCCACTCTGACCTTGACCCCCCCATCTTGGTGTCTGTTTTGCCTCACCTGTAAGTCCTCCCACTCTGACCTTGACCCCCCCTCTGGATACCTGTTTTTCCTCACCTGTAGGGCCTCCCAATCTGACCTTGACCCCCCCTTTGGGTGTCTGTTTTGCCTCACCTGTAGGTCCTCCCACTCTGACCTTGACCCCCCCTCTGGATATCTGTTTTGCCTCACCTGTAGGATCTCCCACTCTGACCTTGACCTCCCTCTGGCTATCTGTTTTGCCTCACCTGTAGGATCTCCCACTCTGACCTTGACCCCCCTCTGGCTATCTGTTTTGCCTCACCTGTAGGACCTCCCACTCTGACCTTGACCCCCCACCCCCTCTGGCTATCTGTTTTGTCTCACCAGTAAGACCTCCACTCTGACCTTGACCTCCCCCCTCTGGGTGTCTGTTTTGCCTTACCTGTAGGACCTCCCACTCTGACCTTGACCCCCCATCTGGGTGTCTGTTTTACCTCACCTGTAGGACCTCCCACTCTGACCTTGACCCCCCATCTGAGTGTCTGTTTTACCTCACCTGTAGGACCTCCCACTCTGACCTTGACCCCCCCTCTGGGTGTCTGTTTTGCCTCACCTGTAGGTTCTCCCACTATGAGCTTGACTCCCCTCCCCTTGGGTGTCTGTTTTGCCTCACCTTTAGGACCTCCCACTCTGACCTTGACCTCCCCCCTCTGGGTGTCTGTTTTGCCTTACCTGTAGGATCTCCCACTCTGACCTTGACCCCCCTCTGGGTGTCTGTTTTGCCTCACCTGTAGGACCTCCCACTCTAATCTTGACCCCCCCCTCTGGGTGTCTGTTTTGTCTCACCTGTAGGACCTCCCACTCTGACCTTGACCCCCCACCCCCTCTGGCTATCTGTTTTGCCTCACCAGTAAGACCTCCACTCTGACCTTGACCCTCCTCTGGGTATCTGTTTTGCCTCACCTTTAGGACCTCCCACTCTGACCTTGACCTCCCCCCTCTGGGTGTCTGTTTTGCCTCACCTGTAGGACCTCCCACTCTAATCTTGACCCCCCCCCCCCCTCTGGGTGTCTGTTTTGCCTCACCTGTAGGTCCTCCCACTCTGACCTTGACCCCCCCATACTGGAGTCTATTTGCCTCACCTGTAGGACCTCCCACTCTCACCTTGACCCCTCCCCCCTCTGGCTATCTGTATTGCCCCACCAGTAGGACCTCCCTCTCTGACCTTGACCCCCCCTCTGGCTATCTGTTTTGCCTCACCTGTAGGATCTCCCACTCTGACCTTGACCCCCTCCCCCTGGGTGTCTGTTTTGCCTCACCTGTAGATCCTCCCACTCTGACCTTGACCCCCCCCCTCTGGCTATCTGTTTTACCTCACCAGTAGGACCTCCCACTCTGACCTTGACCCCCCCCCCCCCACTGGCTATCTGTTTTGCCTCACCTGTAGGTTCTCCCACTCTGACCTTGACCCCCTCCCCCTGGGTGTCTGTTTTGCCTCACCTGTAGGACCTCCAACTCTGACCTTGACGTGACCTGGGGAGGCAGCGCCACCTGTGTGAATCTGCACCAAGTCCCCGGATGTCTCGTCCAGGAGTCCGTGCCTCAGACCGGGCCCATCTAAAGTCAGGAGGCTGGCGGAGGAGATCCTCATGAGGAACGGGCTGCCTGTAACAGAGAGAGAGATAGAGACACATAGAGATAGATAGAGATCACATAGAGGTCACAGGGGAATCACAGGGGGAACACAGGGAGATCACATAGAGATAACATAAAGATCACATAGAGATCACAGGGAGATCACAAGGAGATCACAGGTAGATCACATAGAGATCACATAGAGATCACAGGGATATCACAGGGAGATCACAGAGGGATCACATAGAGATCACATAGAGATCACAGGGAGATCACAGGGAGATCACATAGAAATCACAGGGAGATCACGTGGAGATCACATAGAGGTCACAGGGAGATCACAGAAAGATCACATAGAGATCACAGGGAGATCACATAGAGATCACAGAGGGATATCACAGGGAGATCACATAGAGATCACAGGGAGATCACATAGAGATCACAGGGAGATCACATAGAAATCACAGGGAGATCACGGGGAGATCACATAAAAATCACAGGGAGATCACAGGGAGATCACAGGGAAAGCACAGGAAGATCACATAGAGATCACAGGGAGATCACATGGAGATCACAGGGAAATCACATAGAAATCACATGGAGATCACAGGGAGATCACATAGAAATCACAGGGAGATCACAGGGAAATCACAGGGAGATCACAGGGAGATCACAGGGAGATCACATAGAAATCACAGGGAGATCACAGGGATATCACAGGGAAATCACAAGAAGATCACAGGGAGATCACAGGGAGATCACAGGAGATCACAGGGAGATCACAGAAAGATCATATAGAGGTCACAGGGAGATCACAGGGAGATCACAGGGAGATTACAGGGAGATCACAGGGAGATCACATAGAGATCACATGGAAATCACAGATAGATCACAGGGAGACCACAGGGAGATCAGATAGAGATAATATAGAGATCACATAGAGATCACAGGGAGATCACAGGGAGATCACAGGGAGATCACAGTTAGATCACAGGGAGATCACATAGAGATCACATGGTGATCACAGGGAGATCACAGGGAGATCACAGGGAGATCACAGGGAGATCACAGGGAGGTCACAGGGAGATCATATATATTTGGTATTTTTCTCTGGAGGTTCTCCTGGCCCAGTTTAGCCTATATGTTTCTAAAAACCACATTCATTCATTCATTCATTCATTCATTCATTCATTCATTCATTCATTCATTCATTCATTCATTCATTCATTCATTCATTCACCCATTCATTCATCCATCCATTCATTTATTCATTCATTCATTCATCTATTCATTCATCAATTCATTCATTCATTCATTCATCCATTCATCCATTTATTCATCCATTCATTCATGAATGCATGCATGCATGCATTCATTCATTCATTTATTAGTTAATTAATTGGTTAATTAATTAATTAATTAATTCATTCATTCATTCATTCATTCATTCATTCATTCATTCATTCATTCATTCATTCATTCATCCATTAATTTCATTCATTCATTCATTCATTCATTCATTCATTCATTCATTCATTCATTCATGCAATTCATTCATGCAGTCATTCATTCATTCATGCAGTCATTCATTCATGCAGTCATGCAGTCATTTTGTGGTATTTTGAAAATGTGGCATTTTATTGATTTCAGTCAATATTTCAGTCAACATGCTAATTAAACGTGTCCCAGGCAATGAAGGACCGCTATATTTACCCTTCTGCTAAACCACGTGACTCACCAGGGACGTCCTTGTCGTCAAACAGGATGTGTACCTGATGTGATCCTATGTCATTGGCCCTGATTGTCAAGGTGAATGTGCCGTCATTATGATCCCTGAGTTCACAGTCCGCGTGACGCTCTGGTCCTTTACAGTATACTGTCAACTCACCTAGTGAAAAAAAAACCAATGTATAGCAGCAAGCTCAAATAATAAAACAACACTGTCAGCTCACCTAGTGAAAAATAACTCAATGTATAGCAACAAGCTCAAATAATAAAACAACACTGTCAGCTCATCTAGTGAAAAAATAACTCAATGTATTACAATCAATAATACAACATCACTAGGTGAGCTGACAGTGTTGTTGTATTATTTGAGCTGCTTGCTAAACATCGAGTTACTTTCCACTAGGTGAGCTGACAGTGTTGTTGCATTATTTGAGCTGAAATAACAGTCAGCTCAACTGGTCGAAAAATAACTCAATATATGGCAATCAGCTCAAATAATAGAACAACTCAATATAGTACACTGTCACCTCACATAGTGGAATATAACTCAATGTATAACAAGCAGCTGAAATAATAAACCAACACTGTCAGCTCACCTAGGGGGAAATAACTCAGTGTATAACAATCAGCTCGAATAATAAAACTGTCAGCTCACCTAGTGGAATATAACTCAGTGTATAGCAATAAGCTCAAATAATGCAACAACACTGTCTGCTCACCTAGTGGAATATAACTCAGTGTATAGCAATCAGCTCAAATAATGCAGCAACACTGTCAGCTCACCTAGTGGAAAATAACTCAGTGTATAACAATCAGCTCGAATAATAAAACTGTCAGCTCACCTAGTGAAAAATAACTCAATGTATAACAATCAGTGCAAATAATACAACAACACTGTCAGCTCATCTAGTGAAAAATAACTCAATGTATTACAATCAGTGCAAATAATACAGCAACACTGTCAGCTCACCTAGTGAAAAATGACTCAATGTATGACAATCAGTGCAAATAATACAACAACACTGTCAGCTCACCTAGTGAAAAATAACTCAACGTATAACAACCAGCTCAAATAATACAACAACACTGTCAACTCACTCTGTAACAAAAACTCAATATATAGCAATCAGCTCAAATAATCATCAGCTTAAATAATATAAAACTCAGTCTATGGTATAGTAAACTCTCCTAGTGAAAGATATTATGTAAAATTATTTAAAAAACAGAAACAGCCGAGTCTACAACACCGTCAGCTCAGCTAGAGGTAAATAACTAAATATATAGCGATCAGCTTAAATAACAAATTTATCTCACTATATACAATTCATAGTTCATTAGATACATTTGTATCTGTAATTATACCCACCATTCCCAGCGGTTCTGGTGTCTATTGTAGCGTTAACGTCACTGTTAATGTAACCAAACTTAAGTCCATCACCCGAGCAGATGACACGTCTGTAATCTCCCGCCATTATCACAGGGTGCCACTAAAACCTGAAGCAAATAAATAAATACAAAGTGAGTGAAAGAATCAGTGATACTTTGCTTTCTGCAATATGAAACAAAGATAAATCAAAATTGGGTCCGTCTCTTGAGCAGACGACACATCTGTAATCTCCCGCCATTATCACAGGGTGCCACTAAAACCTGAAGCAAATAAATAAATACAAAGTGAGTGAAAGAATCAGAGATACTTTGCTTTCTGCAATATGAAACAAAGATAAATCAAAATTGGGTCCGTCTCTCGAGCAGATGACACATCTGTAATCTCCCGCCATTATCACAGGGTGCCACTATAACCTGAAGCAAATAAATAAATACAAAGTGAGTGAAAGAATCAGAGATACTTTGCTTTCTGCAATATGCAATATAATGTAAAAATAATTTCATACCATCAATAGATAATTCATTTTTCCTTATTATGATTATTTTATTATTATTATGATTATTATGATTTTTTTTCTAAGAAAATGAAAACTAACCTTTCAGAATGCGCCTATTATGGTTTAAATAATATATTTTTTGCGATTTTTTACGATATTCTTTAGTGCCTCCCTGGGATAAAAGCTCTTACCGCAAGTGGACCTTCCCAATTTTCGTTTTTTCAGTAGCATTCATGATTCGGCCAATCTCGCCTATCTGTATCTATAGATGTGGCCGACGTTTATTTTGGGGTTCTAGATGCTCTTGAAATCTTTAGCCAAATTACCCACATAACTTTTTTCATAAAGCTGAATTTTCGGTTTTTGAGATTCACAACTGGAAGAACCTTTACTATAGCGGTATACTATATGTTATCATGGTTGTACAAGTGACGTATTCAAGAGTGAATTACCTGCTACTTTCTGCTAAGATATTTTGCCGTGACTTTTTACCTCTCCCTTTGTCCTTTTATCTGATCATAAACTATCGCTGTGAAGCAATAAATTGGACAAACACAACAGCGCAGTGGATGATGTCTCAACGCTGTCCTAATACTGGGCCAACATTACTGACGTTAAAACAGCATTGATACAACATTGGGCAAGCCACCCATTAAGACTTGGAAGCCTCCAGCTCAACCCTTGCAGCGCTGAAGCAATGTTGTATTAACCATGAAGAACAAAGGGTTTTTTCAATTTGAAATCATCATAAATATCTTAGTTAGCTCTTTCCGCTTCATTTGAATACCTATGTTATGGGTCTGAGGCCATTAGAAATATTGTATTCTTTCAGTGCGGGAATCATCTATAAACGTCAGAATCTGACGTCTAAAGACGTCAGATTCTAACGTCTAAAGACGATCCCCGCAATGAAAGGGTTAATGTCGGTCTTTGACAGAGGGCGAACTCTGTGATCTCAAACCAAGGTGTCACCTTGATATTAAAAGGTGGTATCTGCCACTTCACCAAGTGGCAGATACCACCTTTTAACACAAAGGTGACGTGATTGACCTAGGTGCTCGGTCATTCAGACGTGATTTTACATGTGTGACAGGGTATTGTCTACTTTGGTTGATGAACAGTCTGTCAATATTTGCAGTGGACGTCTGAAATAAAAGATCATTCCTGCCAAATTTCTCATAAAACAACCCTTGTGTGCTTTCAAGGTCACGCATACATGAGATTTGAAGTTCGTGTGTTGCTGTTAAAGTGCTTACATGTAATTGTTTAGATACGAAGCCCCAGAAACAACATTTAGATAATAAAAAAATTAATGGATATATTGAGTTGATAACTCGATATATTGAGTTTAAAACGCAATATATAGAGGTGAAATAATGAGCTTACAACTCGATACATTTAGTTGTCAACTGGATATATTAGAATGTAAACTACGTCGAGTTCTATCTAAAATATACAAAAATGTAAGATAAGATAAGATAAAATAAGATTTATTTATAGTCGCAAGTGTATACAGTAAAACATTAGCTAACAATAGCTATTTCAGCGACTTATGATATAAAACATGACATAGCAATAACATCTAAAACAAGCAGTTTGGCTGACTCGGTTCTGCAGATACCTGGAGCTTAGGTAAAATTATATAAAGGTTATACAAAAGCGCATTCGTACTAAGTAACAATATAAAAGTTAAAATATAATATAAGAGTTAAAAGATATGAAAGTTGTATGGTGATACAACAAAAGACACACTATTATATATATTCGGTTTATAAGTATGTGCATGCACACTACAAACACACCAGAAAGCACACTGCAGGGAGCTGGGGACTGGAGAAACGGAGGTGTAGATGAGAAAAAAACATTTTGAAAAAGGCTAATATCGGCCTTGAAAAAGGTACAATGAAAAAACAGATTGCCAAAGACTAGAAAAATGATAGAACAAATTACGATATCGCGTTATTTCGCTATATGGATGTCTACCAGCAATTCATACCTCACATTAAATGAAAATTACCCAATTAGAAAAATATTTATTTAGTTTATATGGAAACTAAAGTTTCATACTACCTCATTTCGAGGAGCACTTTCTGTTACTCCCTCTGATAATATGCCATTTCACTCCCAGCAGATAGGAGACATTGTCCCAATGACGGGGCAATGTTGGGCTAGCGTCGTAGACGGTAGCCCAACATTGCCCCATCATTGGGACAATTCATCGTGTTTGCTGATTAGCACCGAGAATCTTCATTCACAATTTTTGTTCAACATAATTATTACATTTCTTATTCACTTAAATTGTGTGGATCGAGACAGATAATTCAACAATTCGGTGTCTAAAGTAAATAATAAAATTAAGTAAGTTCGTCTCTGTTAGCTAATTATATATTTTTTATTATTATTATTATATTTATATATATACTTTGTATAGGAGTATTACAACCATCGAAGCGGTCATTATTATCTTGGCAATTTATCTGTATAGAACCGCTGTACCATGACCAAAGTCATGGTCATTATAGCTTATTATGATCACTTAAGAGGGCGCTGCTAACAGAATATTGCTACTAAATGTGGGCGTAATTATGCTGTATCAGCTCTATTCTTAGTGTACACAACGTGTTTTAAATACGTGAAAGCAATGATTGAATGAAGGAATATGGTTTTAGCCCGACCTTTGTGCATCTGATGATGGTGAGATGAATAAGATGACACTGTCGGAAACTCTAACTCTGGCGGTCTGAGCCCGAGCACGCTACCACTCGGTCACGCAGGTTTCCCATATTATTGAATATTTACGAATGAGCAGGGAGAAAACATTTTGTTTCATTGAAATTGAATATCAGAGCGGTGTTCGAAACCGCGGTCTCTGACTTTCCAAGCAGGTAGCTATACCCTTTGACTTCCAGGCCGGGGTGCATGCCAGGATCCAGATATACTGGTGTACGAGTTCTATTTTTCGTCATTTGAAGCTGGAATTGCTGATGCAATTTCCAGCTTCAAATGACGAAAAATACATAAATGTAGTATATATTTGACGAAAATTTGTGTCATTTTATGGTTACATTCATTGACGAATGACGACGGAAATTACCGTCATGTATGGTAGTGAAAAGGTTAACAACTGCACCAGGGCCCCCACTTGCGACAAATAAGCGATAAATACAGCAGACAAGTAGGCATAACTTAAAGGTTTGTTGACAAATAATAATGCGATCTCCATATTAAATTATTTCATACGATTGGGATTATTTGAAATTTTCCTAACAATATTATATTGTGAGGAAAATTTCAAATAATTTCAGTTGGAAGATAATTATCTAAGCAGAGACGCTCGATTAACCCTTTCAGCGCGTGGTTCGTCTGATTCTGACGTCTAAAGTCGATCCCTGCACTGAGACTTAATATTATAATGGCCGTAGACCCATAACCATGATAACAGAGGTATTCAAATGAAGCAGATATAGCTGACTAAGACATTTAGGATGATTTCAAATGGTAAATAACCCTTTGATCGCCATGATTTATACAAACATATTTCAGCGCTTTAAGGATATAATGTCTTTAAGGATATAATGTCTATCTGTCTATGTTAATCTGTTTCTCACCTGTTGTGTTATCCTGTGTTATATCCTCAGTACGTGTGTAGGGTGGGCTAAGGCTGGGTCTGTTACTGTCACCATACACGTACTACTGGCTCTATACTCACACTGTCACATACTGTGACACACACTGTGACCACCGGGCTGTGACCGTGACCACGCACCGTGATCACCTTGTGCTGTGACCTTGTCAGGTCACGGCACTATGTCACTCATAAACATGATAAACTGTAGATTTTGTCTACATGAATCAAACCCATCAGGGGAGCCTCTGTGACTGGGAGGTGGCGTGCACGTCCTCAGACCGCCAGGGCTCAAATTTCGAATTCTGTGTTTAGAGGGCAGTGTCATCTCATTCATCTCCCCATCCTCACGAGGTTCTCCTGGCCCGGCTTAGCCTATATGCGCACCGAGGTGGCCTAAAACCCCATTCATTTCATTTCATTTCATTTCATTTGTCTTCGTGAATCAAACCCAATCTAAAGAATGCATTTGTCTATTAACAGTTTTTCTGTTTATTTTTTTTCTGCATGATTTATTGATTATTTACCACAAAGTGTTTTATCAATTCTATGGCGTTTGGTTTGATTTAAAACGCTCTGATTGAAGTATATATATTTATTTTCGGAAGCTCGGTTAATATTTTTCAGTGTGAGCACCTGCTATATACTGCCGCACAAATCCAAAAGACCGTAAGTGCTTAAATGAAAAGTCGGCCTCCTGATAGAGGCAGGATGAGTTCCAAACTAAGGGTGAGAACGGGAATATAATATGGGAGGAAATATCTGGCTGTTAGAAAAGTTAAAGGGTGGTCGCTTTCATCTCTAGAGGACTGTATATTTTAACGTTTAGTCTAATATGTCATCGCCGTAATCACCGATGTAGGCGACAATAAAATGTAATCATAAAGACGTTAACACTCTTATCAACGAGGTGTTTATTATGATTTCCTTCATGTTCAGACGTGAATTTTCTACCGCGATTGTTCAAATAAGAAATAAAATGACCGTTTAATTAGTTAAATCCCTGACCATCTGTTTCTACTGTACGGCTGAATTGCCACTTGAACATTTTTATCATTTGCAGCTGGAATTGCTGACGCTGCAAAAAGGATAAAATATTTATATTTATGAAAAATAGGAATCCCCTTTTTATTTTATCAACTGAGCATTGACCAAAACACGGAGAAAATATTTTCCCAACCTCCTGTGTAATTTTATTCGATTGGAGCTCGAAAACGTATACATACGGGCGTATAGTAGCAGCAGCAGCAGAAAGGTGAAGTGAAATGGGTTTACCTTTAAATGAAATGAATCGGGCTTTAGGCCACCTTTGTGCACATATAGGCTAAACTGGGCCAGGAGAACCTCCTGAGGATGGTGAGATGATTGAGATGACACTGTCCTCCAGACACAGGATTCGAAATTCGAGCCTTGGCGGTCTGAGGCCGAGCACGCTGCCCCTCGGTCACAGAGGCTCCCCACAATATTGACTTTCACACGTGGATGGGGAAGAAACATGTTTTGTTTCTTTCAAACCGCCGAGACCGGGAACCGAACCCCGAACTCTAGCGTGAAAGGCAGCGGTGCTAACCACTACCCTAGGGCCCCCGCCCGGTTTGCCTTAATATGTCACCTTATTTTTAATTGAAATTTTCACTTACAGGACGGTGTGTCATACGCGATCCACATAATCAAGTGGGTGAAAAATATTCAAATTTGTCAAATTAGATGAAAAAAAAAGATGGAAGTCCCATCTAAACCTTTATCTGCCCGGAGATCATATTTAACCCTTTCAGCGCGGGGATCGACTTTAGACGTCAGAATCTGACGTCCATAGACGTCAGATTCTGACGTCTAATGTCTAAACCCTCACGATGCATCAAAGCATCATTTTGCATTTTTGAAGAATTAATTATTTTCCAACAACTAGGTGATTTAATCGACTACAAGTCGAGAATTGCGAGAGCAATTCGCGGCTTGTAGTGGATGAAGATGACAAAGGTAAATTCAGTCATGAACTGGGTAAAAGTATAAAAACGATGAGAGAGCAGACTGGTGATCAAAGGGTTAATTGCCAAGTTTTGCACATCGTTGTCACTTCTATTACCTGTCATCACTTTTGTTAACCCTTTCACTGCTGGGCGCGACAATAGTCGCTTTTATTCTGTTTTATTAATCGATCAAATCACGTTATTATGAAATCAAATGTGTCTTTAAACATCTAAATTTGTAAATATTTAACCTCAAATTTAACAATAAGAGTAATTTTTATCCACTTGAAGTTGTGGTTCGCCTTATCTATTCCAGCATTGAAACAACGTTGAAACAACGTTGCGTCAAAGTATATATCGGCCGTTATCACGCTATGTGACAAAAACCTGTTCTGACAAAATATGTGGTCCGGCTGTTAATACTGGCCCAGCATAGAGACAGCACTGTGCCATCATCATAGTCGTTGGCCCAACATTGAAACAGCAATGTACCAACATCATAGTCACTGGCACAACATTGAAACAACGTTGTTTTACAGCATTGTCTGCCAGTTATTATATTATTTATGAAACCTGTTTTAAGGCTTCACTGTGATCGTCAACCGTAACCGTCACGGTCTGATGGTCACACTTTATCATCATACCACCGTTACCATGGTGACATATACATTATATATGTCACTGTCATGATAGTGTTGAAGTCAATCCGATATATTATTGCACACGGAAGTCCACCCAGATTATTCCATGTACAGATCACCTAGCTTAACTCTTTAAGTGCTTCATTACTACTTAACATTTTCCTTTCATTTGAAGTTGGCATTGCTCACGCAATTGCCAACTTCAAATGAAAGGAAAATACCTCCTCACTTAAAAATTAAACCTGCTAAATTTCACAATGGGGGCTTTACTCAAGATTTATACATGCATATTTGTTCAACTTCTGTCAAATTTTAGTTGTGGAAAAACAGTATGAATGCGCTTAAAAGCGTCGCCCGCACTCAAAGGGTTAACTAAGTATTGTTTTAAGAGGCTCTACCCACATTACAAAACTACGATCGTTGAAAATGCTAGAAAATTTCATCTTGTCACCACTTTATTATTGTCCAGTTGCCACCCCTATCAGTTATGTAGTCAACCACGTTGCTGTACGAAGTGTATTGTTTTTGATGGTTTCGCAGTCACATGGATGTGTAGAGCAAATTTAGCTTGGTTGCCAGAGAGAAAACCTTGGCGGGAATTTTTAATTTACATAAATCCAAGATGGCCGTCATGACCGTGGTTTGGGCATAAAATGCAATCCAGACGACATATAGTAATAGTGGGCTTTGTAACTGAAAACAACTTTCAAATTGACATACAAAGATGAAATTTGTTACAGATATTCTTTAAATAATGAGTTTTCAGGAAAATGTGTTAAATATTCTAGATTTAAAAAATTACGGCGAAATCCAAGATGGCCGCTATTTGCCACCCCTATCAGTTATGTAGTCAACCACGTTGTTGTAAGAAGTGTATTGTTTTTGATGGTTTCGCAGTCACATGGATGTGTAGAGCAAATTTAGCTTGGTTGCTAGAGAAAAAACCTTGGGGGGAATTTTTAATTTACATAAATCCAAGATGGTTGTTATGACCGTGGTTTGGGCATAAAATGCAATCAAGACGACATATAGTAATAGTGGGCTTTGTAACTGAAAACAACTTTCAAATTGACATACAAAGATGAAATTTGTTACAGATATTCTTTAAATAATGAGTTTTCAGGAAAATGTGTTAAATATTCTAAATTTAAAAAATTACGGCGAGATCCAAGATGGCCGCTATTTGCCAAGGTCAAACAATAAATTATTATAATTTTCTACAGAAAAGTAGCAGATTCGTGATTTTGGTGTCTACGATGGGGTTTTCTGGTACGCCCGACCTAGTGGTATGGCTAGAAAATACTTTATGACTTTGCATTACATTTTGATTTTGGTGTCTACGATGGGGTTTTCTGGTACGCCTGACATGGTGGTATGGCCAAAACGTAATTTAGAACATTGCATTGTTCGTAAAATCCAAGATGGCCGCCATACGTTTAAGGTCAAACAATAAATTGATATCATTTTCTTCAGAATAGTGGCAGATTCCTGATTTTGGTGTCTACCATGGGGTTTTCTGAGACACCCGACATAGTGGTATTGCCAGAACGTGGACATCGCATTATGGGTCAATGTGGTCACCATTTGTTCAATCTCAAGCTAAAGCAATAATTTTATATAATTTTCCGACATAGCATAGTGTGGTCAGGAAGATTTTGCAGTATTACTAAAACCCAAGATGGTCGCTATTTATGCAAGGTCAAACCAAAAATTATTATCATTTTCGAAAGAATAGAAGCAGATTTGGAGTCTACCATAGTTTTCGGGCATGCACGAGATAGTAGTGCGACCAGAAAGTAATATAGACAAGCATCTGTTCAAGGGCATGTTTAGCCATGTTAAGGATATGGAAAAAACATTCATTTTATTCTAGAATTTATATTTGATTAGGTATTAATTACACATAAACATGACCAGACAAACAGTTTATTTTATGTATTTATTTAATGACAAATTTGAACTTCCATATATGATTACACAAAAGGTGGTCGCCAAGTGGCCTCCAAAACTCCTGCCAATATGAAGAATGATTGGCCTAAATAACATTTTAACATTTCCATTTCAATGCCAACTATTAGAAAAAACACTAACATCTCTATATATATAAACTTGACACAAAAAAACATTCCGGGATGTTCATTACAATTATATAGGTCTACAACATATTGTCAAAAAAGGAAAGTAACACAAGGTCACAAAAATCAACAACATAATTAATTTAATCATATATGCATACTTGTAACAGTATATAAATTGTCGTCAATTTATTGTTGATAAGTAATAATTATTACCCGGTATGACTGGGCCGCCTAACTCATTTACTGCGCGAGGCCCAGTCACACTGACCGCCATTTTGTTTCCACAGCCAGCTGTGTAAAAGCGACACTCCCGCTACCTGCCAAAAAACTCGGATGCCATGAAATTGAGACGAATATCTCCAGTACCTACGAAAACTAGGCCATTTTCAGCAGGCGTAAACTTTTGATCGTTTTAGAACTATTACATTTAAAAATGGTGGTCACTGTGTCAGAGCCTTGCGATGTCATCAGGGTAAATAATTATATGCAATATTTTGTCAAAAAATGTCACAAAGAAAATAAAATGGGATAACGAGAACTCGTTTACAATCAATGTAAGTAAAAGTAAAATGTCTGCTTTACTTCACTTTTCTGCAAGTATGGCCATTTAAGTAAAAATTCCCAGTATTACAATATCCCATATTGTATAGTTAAAGTAGTAAAGGAAAGACAAAGCTAAAAAAAGCATGTTCGTACTAAAATATTCAGTTTAAAGCGTTTGCTATGATAAGATGACGATGCTCCTGGCACCTATATGTAATGAGTCTGATGACATGTTGTAGCGCCTGCACTACAACACAGTTTAATGAGTATAAAAATGTCAGTATAAATAATGTAAAATATGAAGTGATTATAAAATGAACGACTTATCAAGTCACTATATCTCCATGAAATTGGAGTGATTGTGTAAAAACTACAAGTCTAAGTCTAATAATTAAAACATATACCGGTAATATAGGTTACATTCCCGTAGGAGCTGGATAATAAAACCTGCAGGGGTGTCCCTAAATAGTTCAAATAAGGAATTAAATGCAAAGTACTTCCTTGATGTGCACATATTTTGCACAACTGAGAAGGACATGTCTTACAGTAAGACGAGTATTGCAACACATAGGTCGCAATTCTCCTCTCAATAAATACTCGTTTGTGAAATAGGCATGGCCAATTCTGGCCCTGCATAAGACAACGTCATCTCTTCGGCGTTCCATTGGTGTGAAAGATCGCTTAATTATTGGTTGTACCTCGAACAATTTGGTGGTGACATTGATGTTCCATTCACCTTGCAAAATGTCATCAAGGTATACAGAGATGTTGTATTTGAAATCAGTATATGGTATATAATAAAACTGTTTTGTCTTATCCAGGGCAGCCTTGGCCAAAACATCAGCCCGTTCATTGCCCTGTATTCCAATATGGCTGGGTACCCAGCAAAAAACAATGTCCTTGTGCCCAGACAAGTAGTGACACATATGCAAAATATTGGAAACAATTGGGTTGTTGAGTTTTTGACTCTTAAGAGCCTACAATGAAGATAGCGAGTCTGTGATGATCATGAACTCCTTGTCACTACTATCCCAGATGTATTCGATGGCAGCTTCAATAGCTAACAGCTCCGCTGTGCAAATTGAAGCCTCATCGTTGATACGACAGCTAAATTCATGATCATCACAGACAAAGGACATAGCTGTCCTCTTGTCTTCCTTTGATCCGTCAGTATACACCTTCCGGTGCTTCGGAAATCTACAAAATAGCTCTAGCAACATGCTCTGGAAGACAAGGGGACAGGTGTCTCCCTTCCTGAGATCTGAGAGGTTAAAACATAGATTAGGCTGTTGAAGAAGCCAAGGTGGACATTCTGGTGGGCGCACAACGCTTATTGCGTCGAGCTCCACCTCCATGTCCTCCAGATGGGGTTGGAGCCTTATAGCCAAAGTAGGTATAGTCCCTGGCTTGTTATTAAACAATCTCTTGTATTCAGGGTTCACAACACACGAGTATGTCGGGTTCTCAGAATTCGCTTTCATCTTCATATAGTATTGCCGGCTGAGCTTTAACCAGCGAGTTTCTAAAGAGGGCTCACCAGTCTCCACCTGAAGACTTTCAATGGGCAATGTTCTAAATGCCCCTGAGCATAATCTCAAACCTTGGTTCGCGATTGGATCAAGTACTGCTAAGTACGATCGTCTCGCTGACCCATAAACAATACAACCATAATCCAGTTTGGATCTGATGTGAGACCGGTAAATCCTCAGTAAGGTTGTCCGGTCACCACCCCAATCCTTGCTGGATAAAACTCGTAATAATTGTAATGCTTTCCTACACTTATCTTTCATATATTTGATGTGTGGAATAAAACTGAGCTTCTTGTCGAAGAAAAGACCAAGAAATTTCACCTGCTCTTCAATAGGAAGCTGTTGTCTATATAGTTTGAGATTAGGCTCAGGCTGTAAGCCATTTTTGTTACAAAAATGTACACATAAAGTTTTTGTGGGAGAAAATTTAAAGCCTTTCTCATCCGCTCAAGTCACCAACTTATCGAGGCAACCTTGCAGGCGCCGCTCAATTATTGCCATATTGCTTGACTGGCAGGAAACAGCCAGATCATCAACATATAGCGACTTTTCAATATCTTCTGGTAGAGTATCAATTATACTGTTTATTTTACCGGTAAATAGAGTTGGTGAAAGAATACTACCTTGTGGGACACCCTCCACTTGTGGATTTACTGAAGAGTGGGTGTTGTCCAAACGGTCTTTAAATTTTCTCCCCTTTAAAAAATTGTCAATGAATAAGGGTAATCTACCCTTCAGGTCCATTTTATGGAGATCTTTCATGATACCACCCTTCCAGGTGGTATCATAGGCCGTATCTAAATCAAAAAATATTCCAACTGTATGTTGATTTTTCACAAAACCTTGACGAATATAAGTCTCCAGTCTGACCAAATGGTCTGTGGTGCTTTTGCCTTTTTAAAAACAACATTTATATTTAGTTATTATGTTATTGTCTTGTAAAAAAACATGTGAGACGATGATTGATCATGCGCTCCATGATTTTGCAAAGACAACTTGTCAATGCTATTGGCTTATAATTATTAGGATCTGTTCGATCTTCTCCAGGTTTAGGGACAGGGATCACTGTTGCTTCTCTCCATTCATCTGGGAAATCCTGAGATTGCCACAGATTATTCAAGAGTAGAAGCAACAGATCAAGTGACACATCAGGCAAATGTTTCAGAAACTGGTAATGAATTTCATCAGGACCAGTTGCCGAATCAGTTGCCTGAGCGATAGATTTAATTATTTCTCGTTTAAAGAAATCAACATTGTATTTTTCGTAATTATCTGTCTCGAAGTCCAATGTGTTCTCCTTCTCCTTGTCTCTAATTTTTTCTAAATTTTTCCTGATAATGATCTGGCGATGATTTAGCAGCGAAGGATGTCGCCAGCGTTTCTGCAAAATCCGTTTTATTGTTTTTTTGTGTCAGAATCAGTGACAAGGTACTTGATGGTTTTTCCTTTCCTCTTGTCACCGATTCTGCGCAGCATTTGCCAAGTATGTTTTGTCGATGTATTATTATTTAGTGTGGAGACATATGCTCTTCAAGATTGACGCTTATCTTCACTGATGGTGCGGCGAGCTTTAGCGTAGTCTTTCTTATATCCGTCAAGGTTTTGTCTAGTTGGATGTTTTTTAAATTTTTGCAAGGATTTTTTCCTTTTGTCTATTGCCTTTCGAACCAGAGTTTGTCGATTTTTTTGGGAACTGTTGAGGTCTTGGGTATGTTTTTATCTGCTATATTGTTTAACTTGGCTGTAAAAAGGGCTATAGGGTCATCAACCCCCTCTTCATTCTCAAATTGAGAGATTGTGAGGCTCTCCCCACAAGACTGTTGGAAGGCCTCCCAATCTGCTCTGTGCAGCCTCCAATGCTGCACTCTTTCTTCAACAATAGAGTTGTTGCTCTCTATAAATATAGGATAATGATCACTGCTACAGAGATCCTCGTTGACCCTCCAAATGTAATCCAAATATAAATCGGGATCACACAAGGATAGGTCAATGGCTGTCGCAGATCCTGAAGCAGGGTGCAAATAAGTGGTGGTATCATCATTAAAAATACATAAGTTTTCCTCTGAGAGGAAGTCTTCAATTATCTTGCCTTGTGGGTTGATGTCCCTACAGCCCCACATTGTGTGGTGCCCGTTAAAATCGCCCGTTAGCATGAAGGGTTTGGGCAATTGTTTTACCAGCTGCCTCAATTCCACAATATCCACTGAGCGGTTTTGGCGGTAAATAAACAGAGCATATCGTCATTGGCCTGTGACAGTTAATGTTAACCGCCACAGCCTGTAAGTTTGTATTCAACGCGATCTGTTGATGTGGTGTTCCATCCTTTACAATGATGGAAACACCCCAGCAGGCCCTTTCATTATTGGCAGGGCCAAAACAATTGATTATTGAATAGTTCTTAAAACTTATGTTCGTGTTAGGTTTTAAGTTAGTCTCCTGTAGGCACACAGCTGATGGGCTGTGCTCCTGCAGAAGAATAGCCAGGTCATTGTAATTTGACCTTAAACCTCGACAGTTCCATTTTATGATTTTGTGGGCCTTTATGGATTTTTATGTCTCCCTTGTTTCAACTGTGCCTGGATTGCAGCGGCGGTAGACTCAAGACCACTCCATCATCGCTGCTTTCCTCATCATCTGCACACTGCATGGATTCGTATCTGTTATATGTAGCGATCGGGTCATCAGTGCCCTTGGGCATTCGACCACTGTCATTATTTCTGCTTTTCTTGTTTATTTGTTTTGTATTTTCAGCTACTGGTGGTTTATTTACCGTTTCTTTGCTCTTATCTTTAATATTTTTTTTGCCATTCTTTGTTTGTTTCACATCCCTATTTGCCAGTGGCTTTGGGGCAGTAGGGGTAGCTGCTGTTGTTGTAGCAATATTTGTTTTTTTATTGATCACAGGTTGTTTGTTGGCAGGGGAGGTGTCTTTACTTGTGTTAGGTTTTGCTGAAGAGGATCCAGGTGTTGCGAAAACATTTGTTGCACTGCATCAGTCTGGCAACCAACCGACACAACCTGCTTTGCGACAACACTGGCATAAGATGGTTGTTTGTTAACCCCTTCAACAATTTTCTGAGCTTCAGGGAAGGAAATTTTTTGTTCCATTCTAACACGTTGGATTTCCTCCTCTGTTATCCATCGAGGGCAATCCTTCGAATTGGCACATTTAGCTCTGGTTGTGCAGCCAGTGTCCTGATGGTCAAGCTAGGCACACCGTCCGCACACTTTCTCTCTTTTGCAGCTGTCTTGATGGTGCCCAAATTGCTGACATTTGAAGCACCTCAAAGGGCTAGGCACGTATGGTTGTACAGTACATCTCTCAAATCCAACCTTTATGGTGGCCGGTGGAGTTGGCCGGTTGAAAGTGAGGATGGCAGTATTGACTTTTATTATTACGTCGTTCTTTTTAATTGTAACTATACGGGCATCAGTGACTCCTTGCTGTTTAGGTTGGTCAATGAGCTCCTCTCTTGTTGTATTCTTGAGATCAGGAGTCCTGAGTTCACCCTTTGAGGTGTTCAATGCTCTAGGAGCTTGGTGGAGTACGACTCTCTGTCGACCTCTATTAAGAGGTATCCAGATCGCAGCCTTTTGATTGTCTTAGGCTCTCCTACCAAACCCTGTATTCCCTTCTGGATAGCAAATGTAGAGAGTCTGGAGAGAGATTTCTCATCATCTCCAGACATCATCATTAAAAATCTCGGAAATATAATTTTGCCTTTGTTTATTTGTTCTCTGGTTTTCCTGTATCTTTCCTGGTATTCTACTTCGTCGCTGTTATCGTCGTCATCTTTTTTTCGCTTTATCGGTAGGGATTTACCGTTATTATCCATGGTGTGTTGTGTTGTTTTTTCATCACCCTGGCTCTCCACCCAGCACGGATCCCTACCAGGGGGGCAACCTGCCCGCGGTAACCAGCAGGAAGTATTGTCAGAGCTACCAGGGTGATATACTCATAGCAAAAGAACAGCAGTTGCAATAACCGCAGTACACATCCTTTCACCAGATTAGCCCATGGGCCATCGCCATCTAGTGTTCACAATCGTGTATATAAAAATGTGAGTGGCGCTACCTGTCACTATGTCCTGGATGATTGAAAATGAGATGAGATGATAATAGACAAAAATGGACACTAGATCAACGAGACCAGCCGATTGATCTGGCCGGGCCCACCAGACCACCCGTCTCAATGAGATAAGGGCCAAAGTGGTGTGTTGGGAGTATGGAGTCCGCAGGCCCCTACGCCCTCAACCACCAGGATCCCTTCTCCCACCTATACGGAATGCAACCCACGGCAAACAGGTTGAGGGTGTGTTTAGCCTTCTAAAAGAAGTTACCAGGGGGGACACCCTCCCCCCTTTACAATCAATGAGGAGATGTTATAATGTTATAATGTGCAATGGAGAAGCTTAATATTAAAGGGTGACAAAGATGCAGAGGTGTTAAAGGGCGATTGTGCGACAGGGTGCGCTAAAAGGTGACAGAGATGCATTAAAGGGTGATGGAAAAGCGCTGGAGGGCGACGCAGAGGGTGAGATAAAAAAGATGAAAGAGAGACATTAAATGGCGATGAAGAAGCGGTGGATTGGAAGTTGTTTAATGGCGATGAGAGGTTGTTTAAAAATATCGAGGAGGCGTAATAGGGTGACTGAGAGGCGCTAAAGGGCTATGGATCGGGTTAAAATGTAACGAAGGGGCATTAAAGAGCGACAAATCGGCGTTAAATGGTGACTGACTGGTGTTAAAGGGCAACGGAAAGGTGTTAAAAAGGGCGATGGAGAGGTATAAAAAGGCTATGGAGATGCATTAAAGAACAAAGAGAAAGCGTTACATGGTGTCAAAGTGACAGTGAATGACAATAGGGATATGTTGAAGGGCGATTGGGGGGCGTCAGTGGGCGATGGGAGGTGCTAAAGAGCGATGGAAGCTGGTAAAGGGTGATGAGGAGGTGTTAAAGGCTGATGGAGAGGCGTTGAAGTGTAGCAGAAAAAGTTAAAGGGCAACAGAGAGCAGCTAAAATGTGACGATGAGACTTTAAAGTGCAATGGAGAGGCAATAAAGGGTGATGGAGAGGAGTTAAAGGGCGACGAAGTGGAGATACAGGGCAATGGGAATATTAGTGCCCTAATGTATCTACATAGTTTCAAAATGAAGATTTTCCTATCTAGATGTGACACATATTGGTACAAAAAAGTGATTGTTCCCGTTAAGATTGAGGAAGATGCATGTATGAGATATGTTGAAGGGCAATGGCAAGGCATTAAGCACTCTTAAAGGTGACAAGGAAGCAATAAAGGACGTGTAATATACACTAAACTGTAATGAGGAAAAGATAAAGGGCGACACAGAGGTGTTAAAGAATTTTAAATGGCGATGGGAGGGCATTCAACGGCGATGGGGAGGTGTTTAAAAGATACTAGAAGACCCTCACGTTGACCAAGAGTCGTTAAAGGACGACAGGGAAGCGTAAAAGGCTGATGGGTGGGTGTTAATAGGTGAATGGCGAAGCGACGTCAATGTTGGAAAGAAGGCCATTTTAAGTATAGGATAACTCTCGAGAAGCTCTACATTCTTAGCTGTTAAAAAAGTTGAGGCCGAAAGCCAAAGCCAAGGAATGTCAAACTCTGAGGGTTTTAACTGACTTAAAACACATCCGATCATAATGAGGATCCCTCATAATCAACAGCTCGGTCACACCTGGGGCCGTATTCTCGAACATTAAAAAGTTACAAATTTTCATATTCGTCATATTTGTCACTTTTTCTCACGAAATTTGTTCTGCCCGAGATTTTGTATCTTTGTATTCTCGAAAAAGCTACTAGAATTCGTAGCTAGTACATTTCGAACATCAACTTCGTGGAATTGTTGATCTTCCAACTTCCCCAGTTGACTGTTTGAAAAGGCCCTAATTTTCTGACCAGTGGCCCAATGTACTGATGCTTTGTTTTATTTTGATCCTCTCGATGGTATCTTTGTAGAACATATCCCTTGCGACATCATATATATTTCTAATCATGATTTTTTAACGTCATTGGCTTAACGGCGTTGTTTGTTTGTTTGCTCGGTTGGTTTAGCTAGCCCATATGCAGCCTGCTCGGGCCTTCCGACAATATATCAATTTATTCAAGCCTTAGCGTAGCATATGACTAATAATGTCACGGCATGCCTAAAACGCAAAGGAAGGGTCCTATATTTTATATATGGACCAGCTAATGTACATCATTGACAAAACAATTCTCAGCTTGATCTATAGTTTATGATTGCTACTCGATCATAACTTATGACACCACTTTCGACTTCTTAACTTTTTGGCAATATTTACAAAATTTATTAGAAGATACAAACTTATTTATTTGTAGAAATTTCGAGAATAGGACTTACAATTTTTGAAAAAAAGATACAAAGTTTAGTAAAAATTCTACGAAATTTTGTACACTTGGCCACTTACAAAGTTCGTAACTCTTCGAGAATATGGCCCCTGATTATTATAGCACCATGGCCCACCATGATAATTGGTTTCTACTTGGTCAACAAAAACCCTCCATTCTTGGCTTAGAATCTAGCGGTCGGACCAATAAAATAATGTAGTGGTGTGTTTTAAGAGCCTTTAAATGGCGTTGATGAGGCGTTAAAGAGTGAGGAAAAGGTGTTAAAGGGGGATGGGATGTGTTAAGCGTCGCTGAAGATGCACTAAAGGGTGATGAGAAGGCCTTGAAGCTCAAAGAAGAGGCGTTAAAAAGTGACATTACTGCGCTAAATGACGATGGGAATGTGTTGAAGGGGCGATTTGGGTGCGTTAAAGAGCGACGGGAAGCTCTAATGAGCAGTGGAAAAGTGTTTAAGGATGATGTGAATTCAATAAAAGGCGACAGAGTGGCATTGAAGAGCAACGAAAGAACACTAAGGGAGAGGGGATAAAAGGCAACAGGGGTACTATTGTGTTAATGTATTACATTTTTGGTAAGCATAATTATTGGCGGAAACCCTTGTGGTCATGTTAAATTTTTAAATATTCCGGAATTTCATGTCTGTTGAAAATGATCTCCAATTTATTGTTTGACCCTGCAGAAATGGGGACATCTTGTATTTCACTCACAATACAATGTCTAAAGAATAATATGGTCACACCACTATGTCCGGAATACCTGAGAGCCCATATTGATAGACACCAAAATCGTGAATATGCTTCTCTTCTGTCGAATATGATACTAATTTATTGTTTGAACTTGCACAAATGACGGCCATCTTATATTTTACGCCGCTACTGTCAGCTCTTGGACTATGGGTTTGGGTGATAGGAACTAATTAGATTCTAGTCTTCTAGATGGTTAGGATTGTCTATCAAGGAAAATAACGAATCTGCTTCTATTCTGTCGAAAATGATATAAGTTTATAGTTTGACCTATATAGTACTTTCTGACCCCATTACTATGTCGAACGGGCGGGGGCTCTAGGGTAGTGGTTAGCACCGCTGCCTTTCACGCCAGAGTTCGGGGCTCGGTTCCCGGTCTCGGTGGTATAAAACAAACAAACATGTTTCTCCCCCATCCACATGTGAAAGTCAGTATTGTGGGGAGCTTCCGTGACCGAGAGGTAGCGTGCTCGGCCTCAGACCGCCAGGGCTCGAATTTCGAATCCTGTGTCTGGATGACAGTGTCATCTCAATCATCTCACCATCCTCAGGAGGTTCTCCTGGCCCAGTTTAGTATATATATGCACAAAAGTGGCCTAAAGCCCGATTCATTTCATTTTTACTATGTCGAACATGCCCGAACACCCTATGGTCGACAGCAAAATTATGAATTTGCCTCTATGCTGCCAAAAATGACATTGATTCGTTGTTTGACCTTGTACAAATGGCAGCAATCTTGGATTTTACCCACAATGCAATGCCCACAACACTATGTCGGGCATGCCCAAAAACCAGTAGTAGACACCAAAATCACGAATCTGCTAATATTCTAAAGAAAATGATAATAATTAACTGTTTGACCTTGAACATATGGCGGCCATCTTGGATTTTACCCACAATGCAATGTCCTAAAATACGCTCTGGCCATACCACTATATCGGGCGCCCCGGAAAACCCCATGGTAGACACCAAAATCACAAATCTGCTACTATTCTGAAGAAAATGATATCAATTTATTGTTTGACCTTGAACATATGGCGGCCATCTTGGATTTTACTTACAATGCAATGTCATAAAGTATTTTCTGGCCATACCACTATGTCGGGCGTATCAGAAAACCCCATGGTAGACACCTAAATCACAATTCTGCTACTATTCTGTAGAAAATTATATCAATTTATTGTTTGATCTTGTACAAATGGCGGCCATCTTGGATTTCGCCGTAATTTTTTAAATTGAGAATATCTATCACATTTTCCTGAAAACTCGTTATTTGAAGAATATCTGTGCCAAATTTCATCTTTTATGTTTTTAGTTACAAAGCCCACCATTCATGTGTCTATACGTCGTCTGGATTGAAATATATGCCCAAACCACGGTCATGGCGGCCATCTTGGATTTATGCGAAACATCATGGCGGCCATCTTGGATTTATGCGAAACATCAAAAAACAATACACTTCTCATGACCGCAAAGTACTCATTTTTGGCAACTGGACTATTATTAAGAGTCGGTCCTTTACGTCATTCCGTCACACAGTCTTATTTATAGATGTTGTCATCTGACGCAGTTTTTTTATTAACCCGTACAGCACGGAAATATTTTGTGTAAACCATGGAGACCAAAGGTTTTTTTTAATTTGAAATTTGAATTCATCAATGCCTTTCTTTCGCTTTATTTGAATATATGCTAGGGGTCTGCGACCGTTATAACTATTTCCACCCTTTCAGCGCGGAGACCGACTTTAGACGTCAGAATCTGACGTCTAAAGTCGATCCCCGCACTGTGAGGGTAAACCATATCTGTTGTTACCAGCCGTGCAAGTATAAATACCTGATGACACCCGTAGATTACGTTTAAAATAATTGTATATTTGTCATGGATGTTCATAAATTATGCCTGAATTTACCATTGTCATCTTCATCCACTACAAGCCGCGATTGACTTGAAGTGTTCGGCAAATGAAAAAAATGATTGGTATTATTAAACAGTTCCATGAACACTTTTGTTCTAGAACTCATAGGTTTCAAGAAATTTAGTCATTTTTCCGAGATGCAAAATGATGCTTTAACTATTTAAGTGCTTCATTACTACTTAACATTTTCCTTTCATTTGAAGTTGGCATTGCTCACGCAATTGCCAACTTCAAATGAAAGGAAAATACCTCCTCACTGAAAAATTAAACCTGCTAAATTTCACAATTGAGGCTTTACTCAAGATTTATACATGCATATTCGTTCAATTTCTGTCAATTTCTGTTGTGGAAAAACAGTATGAATGCGCTTAAAAGCGTCGCCCGCACTCAAAGGGTTGATGCATCGTGAGGGCTAAAAGGGTTAATAAACAGATTAAGACATCAAGCGTCGTTACAGCTCTGATCGATACGATACCAGCTCCTATTTTCACTGATGTATTATTAGATAGACTACTGTAGTCCTGGTGATTTTCGCGTGTTTATATTTTCGCGAATTTGTGATTTTGGGACTTTACACAAAGTCTAGAATTCGCGAATTATCAATTTCGATGATAGGTAGCGCTATTACATTGAAAAATCGCGAAATTCTTTAATTCGCGAATTTGTCTTCCTCGCGAAAATTAAAACCTCGCGAATATTAGCAGATCTACAGTAGTGATGTTCAGTGTGTTACCCAGATAACTGGAGACGTTCGCACAATGTTGTCTCAATGTTGGCACACCGTCTACAACGTTGGCTCAACTGTTGAGCATTTAGTCAATATTTGCTGGGCATTTACATAGGGGCCTACATATTGTCTTTTCTATGTTGAAAATGAAATGCATGGGGTTTTAGGCCACTTTTGTGCACATATAGGCTAAACTGGGCGAGGAAGAAACATTTTGTTTCTTTGAAACTTAAAGGCCATAGTAGGGCTCGAATCCGCGATATCCGATTTTCCAAGCAGGCAGCTTTAACCACTGCACCAGGGCCCCTGCTTTCTATGTTTGGGGAGCCCCTTCTTGCGACTTGGGTATTCCAACTTGGGAAATAAATATGTTTATATATTATGGTGACATATACATTATATATGTCAGGATAAGGATATTATTAACTCTTACCTCGCGGGGATAGACTTTAGACGTCAGAATCTGACGTCTGTAGTCGTCAGATTTGGGCGTCTAAAGTCAATCCCCGCACTGTATGAGTAAAAAATATTTCTAATGGCCGTAGACCCATAAGATATTCAAATGAATCGAGAAGAGCTAATTAAGACATTTATAATGATTTAAAATTGAAATAAACCCTTTGGTCTCCAAGGTTTTTATAAAAAAATCTGCGCTTTAAGGGTTAATGTATAGGCCCTATTCCTTTTTCCACAGATCGAAAACATTGAAGCAATGTTGTTTTAATGTTGGGCCAGCATCGCCGAAGATGAGCTAGCACCTACACTGGAATATCTCTCCATGAAACCACACATTTTGTATTATATGATCTAGCTATCTGGCACAGTTTTCCAGATATTACGCACGTCAACGTCAATAATGGCAATAAGTCGGCCAGTTTGAATTTGATCGAATTGACATTTTCAGGGCATATCCCTCTATGAAACCGTTTTATAGTGATGGTCTAGCAATAGTCTAGCTATCTAGTTTCCAAGATTATCAGCAATATTACAAGAAATAAAGCTAATTTATGAGCTAGAGGGGTTAGAGGTTATTGTCATGAGTATGTCTGGCTTCCCTTGTATTTTTTATCAAATTTATACGTGAATAATCACATAAGAATGGGTTTAAAAACATATTTATTTATGTTTCTCACAAATTCGTATAACAATGATAACCATGGTAACGTAGTAGATGGTAGATCTAGGTGGTAACATAGTAACCTCAAATACAAACATCTTATCTGTACAAACGGAATTCACATCAAACAAGTGTATCGCCAAACGACTGTTTAAATATATATAATTGTTTGTGTTAATGCTCCAAAAAGGAGAAAAGATTATTTTGAAATGTATAAATCTATCTATCAATTCCGAAGTTCGAATTATTTCACCCATTTAAAGTTGTGGATTGTGGTTTCGAGACACAACTTTAGGTGGATAAAGAATAATTTTCTATAAATTTCCCATTTCCAAAATTAAAATGTACTTGAATGTATTTTTTTAATTGAAAATATAACCGACTTTACTATACATGTATATGACTCTTGTAGATAGAGTTAAAATAATTATTCCCCAGTTAAGACATTTTGCATATATTCACACATAGATATCACATTTAGCATGGTATAATTCTGTAACATATACACTATAACTACAAGCAATAATACTGAACAACCAATGAAACAAATATCAACAACTCTTAGGCAATTATCACAATTCTGCTTGGGCTGCTGAAGAAAAAATACGGTTTCTTACCATTTTTCATTCATTTGAAGCTGGAATTGCTAACGCAATTTACAGCTTTAAGTGACGAAAAATACATAGATAGGGAGGGTATCCCCCCTGCGGGCAAGGGGAATACCCTTCCTATCTATGTATCTTTCATTCATTTGAAGCTGGAATTGCTAACGCAATTTCCAATTTAAAATGACGAGAAATAGTTTAATATATGAAAATCAGACATACTTTTTTAAATCATTCCCCTAACAGAGAATCTACAACATATAGGACGAAAACTACATAGATAGAAAGGGTATTCCCCCTGCCCCGGGCCAGGGGGAATACCCTTCCTATCTATGTAATATATTTCAACAATTTCTTTGACAATTTATCTGGTTTAACCCTTTCATCCCAAAGGACGACTATAATCGTTTTTATTCAGTTTTATTAGCAGGTTAAATCACAACTATTCGAAACCATCTTCCCGGCGGCAAGTCTTGACACAGCGAGGCCGTCAGGCGGTCTGCGAACTCAGGAGTAGCCAGCCTTGCGGGGGGAGTGGGGGGGAGATGTTCGAAATGAAATGCGTGTTTAAACATCACCATTTGCAAATGTTTGGTCTCAAATTAAACAAATGTGAGTAATTTTCACGCACTTGAAGTTGTGGATCGCGGTAGCGAGACACAATTTCAAGTGGGTAAAAATTAAAACTATTTAATTTAGCGCTTCAAGGGTTAAAAATACGGTCCTAGGAGCACAAGGGGTAAACACTGCTTATCTTGTTGTTTTTAATGTTACCTCTTGTGATTAAAGGGTTGTCTCAATACAAACACAACAACCCTTTAACTCCAAAAAGACGATATATGGTAAATCTACAGTATTGTACAATATTCACATTCCAATGATTCTGTGATAATTCTATACATCAATCTCTTCTTGGAAAAATAAAAACAAATACAAATTATATAGAAAATTATAATATACTTTGTGAATTCTAAGAGCATACAGCGCACAATCACAGTCTAAACTAGAAGCTACGTAGATAGCGAGCCTTAGAAACTAAAGTGTCATATCATCTACACACGACACTTTGTGTCCTAGAGCTGCCAGAAGTATATAGAATAAAGCTTTTGTAATGACAATCACATATTTGTGTTTAATACCTATATATATTCATGCAGAAGGCACTGATGAAATGAACAATTCTAAAATGGACTACTGCACTTTTTTAAATGAGACAACCCTACAAACACGGGGCCTCCACCCAGAGCTGTTTCAATGTTGGCACACCGTCTTCGACGCTGGCCCAACATTGAAACAGCATTGGTTGAATGCCCCGTGTTTGCTGGGAATTTATAAATGATATAAACTGATAATTAACATCCATTTTACGCGCCAGCATTCAAATTGTGGGATAAGGCTACTTGTATTTATATAAAAAAATTGTCCATTTTTCTGTGTATAAGACCATATTATTTTAATCTCTACATTAAGGTGCATAAATTCATCATATTATTAATAACACAGACATAATTATATTAAATATTTGTATAAACGTTATATATCTTCATCACAATATTTTACTGTTAATACTATGGATCACAATATTATTTTGTTAATTCTATTGAATCCAGATTCTTTGCAAGAATATAATGTTATATATTAATCCATTGAATATTACTGTGTTTTGGACTATGGATTACAAAGCGTCCTCTGGAGAATAAAGGGTCATCTTTGTACTATACAAAGCATATATAAGACCCTTTAAACGCAGAGGCGATCTGTATTTTTTTAGATCATGATAACAATGTAAGTCCCGTTTAAAAAATACGATTTTTTTCCGATGCAGATATACGAATATATACATTGTTCTTGGAAATAAAGTTATCGACATACAAATTAGAAAATAATTTTATTCAATTACAAGAAGCAATTGTAAATTATATGCTTGAAACTTAAAAATTAAGATACTGTAAAACCTCCTTTACGAAATAGCAGCGAAAAAAACAATAACTAAAGGAGGCTTTACGTGTCTTTAAACGTACATCTAGTTCGGACCACTCAGCAACAGTAATTTTCGTCATTTTCATTGACCAGGATATGTGAAGTGATGCTGAAAGTCACATCTCAACGTATCACATATCATATACATGACTTTGGGAATGGTATGGGTGTTGTTAAGCAACAAAATTTGCCACTTTTTCGTTCGAGATTAAATAAATATGAGTAACCCCCCCCCCCCCCCACAATTAAAGTTGTGGGTCGCGGTAGCGAGACACAACTTCAATTGGAAAATTTAAATGATTTATTAAAATATATACAATATTTTTGTATAATTCAACCCTGTTTATTAACCTGCATATACCTATTAATTAAGCTCATTATTTTACAACAAAACATATAATATCACATGATCAGCCTAATTCGTCACGTGACTTCGCATTAACCCTTCCAACACCCAGGAATTTTTTTTCTTAGTTATTTTCATTTTATTTTAATCTCAATAGGAACTGAATTTTTATTGGATAAAATACGTAAGTATACCTAGTCCTTAGAGTGTGGGGATCGACTACGGACGTCAGAATCTGACGTCTGTAGACGTCAGATTCTGACGTCTACAGTCGGTCCCAGCACTGAAAGATTAAAATACTTATAATGGTCGTATTCAAATAAAGAATATTTTATGCAAAAATATTTTAGTGTTGTAGGGGTTAAGTATATTATTATGAAATAAAACTTCTTTTTTATTCAATTAATTTTATTCCCAATATGCCACGGTGTTGAAAAGGTTAACCCTGTGATAAATACAGCGTCCCTTGGATAAGAAAGGGTGTATCTGCCAGATACATCTATTCATCCTTTGGATATGAAAGGGTGTATCTGTCGGATACACCCTTTCATATCAAAGGGGGCGCTGTCCTCATCTTACGTCATAATATCTTTACACATTCACCAGCAGTGAGTAATAAGGCAGGTTGTAATAGCTTATACAGTCCTATGGGAAATAAAGAGTCATATCCGCCACTTTTTCAAGTAGGAGATATGTCCTTTTAATCCCCAGGAGTTACATATACGCGTATTATCACGATTATTATACACCATTTAGCACTCATTATGTATGCTAATAAGCACTCATTATGAATTCTAATTATCACTTATTATGTATACTAATTATCACTCATTATGTATGCTAATTATTAATCGTATATAGGTATGGCAACAACACATTAACAATACTTAATATAAAAAACAAGTGGGAATTTAAATTTTTCAAAGTCTGTCTGTCTGAGCAATACGTCCCCATGGATACGAAAGGGTGTATCTGCCACTTTACAAAGTGGCAGATACACCATTTTCATATCGGAGGGGATGGACATCTTAAATGACATTTTACAGCGAAGTGATGTGGTACATTTGTACAGGTATTTAAGAAACTATAAAATGTTTGTTTTTTCTGGTGATGTAAATTCTGATGATGATATATTCCATGATTTAATTGTTTTTCATTTACTTGTCTTTTGTGAGGATTATTAATCCTATGGTAATGTACGTAGAGGTCAAATAACACTCAAACATCAAGGTCAGAGAGAAGGCCGGCCATGGTCTGAATCATCAGATTTGACCTATCTTACTTGGTCCCCATATGTCCCCACACATTGATTACATCTTAACCCCTGGGGGTTGACCCCGACCCCCCTTCTGACCTCCACACTCCCCGTGTTTGACCCTGCGCTATGCTTTCACCTGTTCCTGCTCGTCACCGCTCCTTGACCTTGACATCCCACTAAGATTCTTAAATATAGGATTATCTTAACTTTGTCTAATTTTCATTAGAAAAAATAAGATTTATCTTAACTTTTCTAATGTAAATAAGAGAAAGTTAAGATGATCTTAATTTTAAGATTAAATCATCCTTAATGGGATGGGTCCCTGACCCTGTATTTGACCCTGCACTATGCCTTCTCCTTGACCTCTATTTAACCCCCTGACCCCTGTATTAAGCCCTAAACTATGCCTTTTCCTGTTCCTGCTCGTCACCGCTAGTGGATCTCGTCTCCTCGTCCCGCCCATCTTCACTGCCTGACCTTGACCCCCTCTCCTGGTCCTTCCTCTTGCCCTTTGACCTGCTGGACGTCTGCTTCTCACCCTCCTGCTGCTGACTCATAGAGCTGCCTGATCGCTCATCCTGCTCCTGGGAACACAGGAACAGACATGTAGCTATGATGGATAGATATTGATTGACGAAAGAAAGTCTGTGTAGATTTATGCGTCATTAAAAATGAACAAAACATTATATTATACAGTGCCTAATATGATAAAATAAAAAATGGTGTAGATATATGTACAAGTATAAAATGCTTTAAAATAATTAAAAGACCATATTGCATATTTATAACCCTCAGAACGCTGAAATATTTTCTTGTATAAATTACGGAGACCAAAGGGTTATTTTCAATTTGAAATCAACATAAATGTTAGCTCTTTCCGATTCTTTGGAATACCTGTGTTATGGGTCTACGACCATTATAAATATTTTCAGTGCGGTGACCGTCTGTCGACGTCAGAATCTGACGTATATATACGTCAGAATCTGACGTATATATACGTCAGAATCTGACGTCTATATACGTCAGATTCTGACGTCTATATACGTCAGATTAATACCCCGCGCTGAGAGGTTTAATCTAGCGGCTCTGATAATTCAAATATGGATGGCCAACTGTACCACCCTGCCCAGTCAGGTCAGACCGTCAGACTACCAGTCTCACCTTGACAACAGGTGTTTGTGAAGCCGGTACGAAAAGGAGGGGGTGCGAGCAGCATGAATATTCATTATGACGTCACCGGTTTACTGACTGTGGTGTGGAGGTCACACTCAGGTCAGATTGTCTGGCCTGCAGGAGTTGGCTAGGGAAGAGGGGGTTCTGAACTTATAGCACATACGTGATATCCAGGAGTCTGCCGGTAGCAGACAACTCGATAGATGGAGATGAACTGAATATACTTTTGACATTGAATGTAGCATAAATGTATACTATTTTAAATCTGTATGTATGTATGTGTGTGTTGTGTGAGACGAAAATAAAAAATCTAAATCGAATCCGATTTATTTGCAATATATTTTTACCCTTACAGTTCGCGGATCGACTTCAGTCGTCAAAATCTGACGTCGGTAGACGTCAGATTCTGACGACTGAAGTCGATCTCCGCACTGTAAGAGCAAAAAATATTTCATTTCTAACGGTTGTAGACCCATAACATAGGTATTCAAATGAATCAGAAAGAGATGACCAAGACATTTATGATGATTTCAAATTAAAAAAAACCTTAAGTCTCCATGGTTTGTCAAAAAGTATTTCAGCGCTTAAAGGGTTAAGACGGACTGTGATAATGTCGTTTCTTCCTAACCCTTTAAGCCCTAAGCACGAACATAGTCGTTTTTAATCTGCTATTAAACGTTGTAATCACTGGTATTTGGGAATAACATTAGTCTTTAAACAGAAAAATTTGCAATGTTTCATCTCAAATTAAACGAATATAAGTAATTTTCATATGAAGTTGTGTATCGCGGTGGCGAGAAACAACTTTGAGTGGGTGATTTTTTTTTCAATTTAGCGCTTTAATGATTCAAAACACCGTAAATAACACCATTTGAAAGTGAAAAGTGTTATTTATCAGCGAGATCTAAAAATCATCGACCTTTATTTAGATAAATGTAATTTGAGCTGTGGATATATCATAAGTTCAAGTGCGTGAAAATTAGAATTAATTATCTTGACAGTTAAAGGGTTTTAATTATTTTTTTAATTTATGCCATGTAACATGATTTTAATTCTGTATGTGATAGCATGTAAATTGTCGTGTGATTTAGCAAATTAATTAATTATAAATACATGTACATAATTATATTCTATCATTTTTATGACAAATAAGTCTGTAATGACTTTTTTTTATGTCAATAAAATAGCTGTCTGTCTGTCTGTCTGTATAGTATTGATTAAATCTCATATACCGTACATTGTTTTTGACATTCAATACCAAACACTAATTGCTCCATGGGTGCTCGAGGTCAGATGACATACATGTACCGTGGCACAAAGACAAACAGCAGTAACTGTTTACCTGAAGAGTAAGCAGTTACTCAGGGGCACATCCAGGGGGGGGGGGGTTCCAGGGGTCACGTGAACCCCCCCTTCAATTTATAAAAGTGCCTATTCCGAAATCTAGAAAATATTATTTGTTATTACTTAGATACCCCGAAATGGTGCATTTGGTATTTTATTAGCAAAAAATCGCTAGTCGCTAGCCTTTGATTTTTGTATGTGCCATTTTTGACTTTTTCTACCCTGGATCCGTCCCTGTTACTGCTGTTTGACTTCGTAAGGACGTCAAAGGCAAACAGGAGTAACTACTTACTTGTCCAGTAGGCAGTTACCGCTGTTTGTCTTTATATATTATGTGGACGACAAAGACAAACAGCCGTGAGCCAGCAGTTACTGTTTACCATTGTTTGCTTTGTAGACCTGGGACGCATATATTAAAGAATCCTAACTTTAAAGAATCTTAACTGTCTCTGATTTTGATAAAAAAGTTGGGATCAATCCTAACTTTTTTTATGGAAATGAGAGAAAGATGAGTTAGGATCAAAGTTAGGATTCTTTGTAATATGCGTCCAAGAATAGGTTTTAACCCTTCTGCTGCTGAATTGTTGTTAATATTTTTCATTCTTTCAAGCTAGAATTGCTGACGCAATTTCCAGATTTAAATGACGAAAAATATTATTATTTATGAAAAATAGATATCTCTAATATTGGATTAACTGAACATAAACCACAAACTATTTTATCAAATTGAGTGATATTTCTATTGATCTAAAACATGCTTGAAGCTGTGTATATATGCGGGCCTAGCAGAGAAGGGCTAAGCTATCTGAGATTACCAATCCCTTTATGTCGTCTTATTGATTACATACCACTATTTAGTTCATATAACAAAATCAGCTTAGTGTGTGTTGTTTTGAATGTCGTTTTCTCGTCAGTGTATATGTATTTGCATTTTTGTATTTGTACTATAATAGCTATTTTACCATGTATTGTTTGGCGTCATAATGTATCTTTTATTTTTTAACAAGAAAACAAACTTGTAGCTCATTGCTCGCAAAATAAATGTTGTGTTTTTATCCGCCGTGGAACTATTTCCCCGCCAACTAACCCTAATTTTATGCAGTATCAGGCCGAATTTTTTTTATGTGTCCGATTACCTTGTTTTAACCTCCGATCCTAATGTTTTCATGGCAATTTCGATTTTTTTTAAAAACATCCTTCAACAATTTGTTTATTAGCGTGTATTTTTGTGCGAACAGCCTTTTTGGGGGTAATTTGAACGTTTTTTTTAAGTACAATTGCAAAAAAAGTTTCCTACCCAACCTATTTTGGAGGGCTATGTAAGGGGTCTTGTCAAGTTTTAAAAAAATCAAAAAATTCGAGAATTGGTCAGACTCCACCCACCCACTCCCCAATCCTACCCTGTTTGGGGAGGCAGTGTAATCGAAAACAGATAGTAAAAATTGTTGGGTCTTATATATGCACCCTTACCTCTTCCTTCCACCAATCCTTAGGGAATCTCGCTATGCTCTCCATGTACTCCTGGTTCCGCTGCCAATCCTCCTCCCACACCTCTCTGCTGTACTCCGGCTTCCTCGCCATTATTCTCTTCAGGATCTCCTGGTTCTCGCGCGTTACTCGCAGCAGCTCTCGCATTCTCTTCTCGCGGTTCAACCTGAAAAAGAAAAAATGGAATTCTAGCTACAGAGCAATTTTCACTTGTTAATCCTTTCAAGCCTGAATTTACTGTAGTCATCTTCATCCACTACAAGCCGCGAATTGCTGTCGCAATTCTCGACCTGTAGTGGATGAAGATGATTTAAAGTGGATGAAAGATTAATGAAAATCGCCATGTATTGGAAAACCAGTTTCATGGAAATTTTCATTCTAAAACCCTTAGTTGTACGAAAATTAAGTCTGTTTTCAGGGATGTAAAATGATGCTTTAATGCATCGTGAGGGCTTAAAGGATTAACTTCACCAGCTACAGATTGCACAAAAAACACCAACGTTGACCAAATGTTGATGTGATGTTGGGCTGACGTCGCAGGTGATCGCACAACATTACATTAACATTGTGTCATTGCATTTGACCTGCGTTGCATGTATTTCGCAGACAATTCTCAAACAATTCTGATGAAATTATGCGCTGCAAATTTCGTGATTTTTTTTGTGTATTTCAAAAGTTATTAATTCGACCCTTAGTCGTACTCGCGTTTGTTTTCGTACTTGTTTCTGTTGTCAATTCGACCTCTAGTCCTACCTGGATTTTGTGTTCTTTTATGTAAATAATTCTGCCTTTAGTCGTACTAACGTTTGTTATTTTACTCGCACCTGGTTTCAATTCATTCTCTAGTGTTAACAATGTTTCTACTGCTTTCTGTTATAAACTCGATCTCTAATAGTACTACCGTTTTTAGTCGTATTCGTTTTTGATATCTTTTCGACCACTAGTCGTACTTACGTTTTGTACCCATGTTCGTTCCTGTTGTCAATTCGACCTCTTGTCTTATATTTTCTACTGATTTACAAATTATACCTATAATCGTACTACCTATTTTTGTCATATTTATTTTTGTTATTAATTTGCCCTTTAATCATACTACCGTTTTTTAGTCGTATTCGTTTCAGTCGTATTCGACCTCTAGTCGTACTTACGTTTTGTACTCGTAGTCGTTCCTGTTGTCTACTCGCCCTCTGGTTCTCATGATGAAGGACATTTTCTCCAGCAGGATACGGTTATCCCTCTCTATGGTCGCCAGCCGCTCCTCCTCTAACTGAAACACATGACGTCAGCAATCAATCACCGAGAAGGGAGTTCCCATAATATTACCACTTAACCCAGTAAACACGACACGTTGATCCAATTCTGGGCTAATGTTGGCCCACCGTCTACGACGCTGGGCCAACATTAGCCCAGAATTGTGTCAACGTGTCGTGTTTGCTGGGAAACCCTTATCCAGCTGATCACGACAACAGTCGTAATTAATCCGGTTTATCAGCCAATTAAATCACAGTTATTGGGAATAAAATGACTGCTTAAAGGGACTGGCCCAGGCTAAAATCATAAAAAAATCGGTGATTTTATTTCGGGTTCTTAATATGACTATATGATGTAAACATGTCCATAAACTAGAACTGCAAAAGTTTTATAATTTTTCTGCCGCGCATTCACCAGTTAGACTAGATATAGAGACGAAATTCTCGTATTTCTATTTTTTGACATGGTTGTCAATAATTAGATATCAGGAATTTTGTCTCTATATCTAGTCTAACTGGTGAATGCGCGGCAGAAAAATTAAAAAACTGTTGCAGTTCTAGTCTATGGACATGTTTACAATATATGGTCATATTAAGAAGCCAAAATAAAATCACCGATTTTTTAATGATTTTAGCCTGGGCCAGTCCCTTTAAATGTCAAGATCTGTAAATATGGTTTCAAATTAAACCAATATGACTAATTTTCAACCATTTCTGGTTGTGGATCGCGGTAGCGAGACACAACCCGAAGTAGTTGAAAATTTAAATAAATTAACTTAGCAGGACAAGGGTTAACCCTTAAACGCTGAAATAGGTTTGTATAAATCATGGACACCAAAGGGTTTTTTCAATTTAAAATCACCATGCATGTCTTAGTGAGCTCTGATTCATTTTTTTGAATACCTATGTTATGGGTTTATGGCCATTATGAATTGTCAACCCTCTGAGTACTAGGACCGACTTTAGACGTCAGAATCTGACGTCCATCACTGCCAAAAAGCAGTTATGAATGTCAGAATCTGACGTCTAAAGTCGGTCCTCGCGCTGAAAGGGTCAATTGAAAGCAAGATAATCTACTTACAACTCATGAATATATCATTGAAGTCATCAATATACTAATTATTATAGATCATAATTTATTTTAATTTGTACCGTATCGCCGCGCGTAAACGTACATGCACTTATAAGTGAAAATCGCATGTTTTGGAGATGTTTTGAATTGATTTTTTTTTCGAATATAAGTGCATGCACTTGTTTTCGAAAACTAAGTACAAGCACTTGTTTTCGAAAACTAAGTGCATCCCTATTCGCATTGACTTTGTCGTTCACTATGATACCTTAAACAACTCTGTCATCAACTGATAGGTTCAGGTTTGTGATAATTCACGTTCGAAATTTTATAATAATGTTTATAATCAGATTTGTATTTTATACATTATATATGATGCATATTTAAAGACCCGAATAAACAAATCTCAGCCGATCCCATGTCGATTTCGAAACCACCATGTGGCGAATCACTCCTTGTCTGAACTGTACAATTACGTCACTATATCGCCCAGCACTCAAGAGAATGGTAGGCCTGTATAGGATTTGATAACAATAAGTGTACACTCCTCATCTTCAGTATCCTCAGTATAGGCGTGTACGCGTCCGTTCACAGCTGTTGACAACATTTTGACGACAGCTGAGACGGTAGTGGTGACAATAGTGTAAGGTGGACGGGTTGTTACGCCTGACTGATTTATGATCAAATTTAATACTGTATATAAACATAATTTATGCTGTCTCTTATAATGTAATGCATAAAGGTATGCCATGTAAAATAATAATATGATAATGATATAGTAATGTATTAATCTGTTAATTAAGCTGTGCCATTATTGGGGCGAAATAATTAACTTTATGTGTTTTAACCCTTTGACTTCCAGGCCGGGGTGCATGCCAGGATCCAGATATACTGGTGTACGAGCTCTTTTTTTCGTCATTTGAAGCTGGAATTTCTAACGCAATTTCCAGCTTCAAATGACGACAAATACATAAATGTAGTATATATTTGACGAAAATTTGTGTCATTTTATGGTTACGTTCATTGACGAATGACGACGGAAATTTCCGTCATGTATGGTAGTGAAAAGGTTAATACTTATTTCATATATGTTGCGATAGTTTTCCTTAGATAATTTTATATTCAAATATAAGTGCATGTCGTGTCTCTTGAAATATTTTTTCTGTTCGAATATAAGTGCATGCACTTGTTTTCGAAAACTAATCGCATCTTCAAATATAAGAGCACGCACGTTTATGCGCGGGGATACGGTATGCAATATAATCATTTCAAAACTGTAAAGATGACGTCATGATGATTGAAATCACTTAGAACAGAATTCCCGCACTATTGTTAAATTCACTGATAGCAATATAATCGTCAGCTGTGACAATGACGTCATGAATACATTAGTTACAAGGGAATTTCCATGATATTATTATCTTAATTGCGGGCAAGACAATCAATGGGGCAGCAATGACGTCACGAATTCCCAGAATATTACAACGGTAAATAATGACAGGATAGTCATCATGACCATCTATAAGGTGCAAATACCAGCTTTTCAACATGTTAAAAATCAAACGTGACACCAATCAACAATTTTCCAAAGTCGTTGGTCAAATTTGAATAATTTTCACTCGTTTGATGTTCAGAGAGACACAAATGAGATGAAATGAATCGGGCTTTAGGCCTTTTTTGTGCACACACAGGCTAAATTGGGCCAAGAGAACCTCCTGGGAATGGTGAGATGACACTGCCCTCCAGGCACAGGATTCGAAATTCAAACCCTGGAGGTCTGTGGCCGAGCACGCTACCTCTCGGTCACGGAGGCTCCCCACAATACTGAGTTTTCTGAGAGGATGGGGAAGAAACATTTTTGTTTCTTCCAAACCACCGAGACCGGGAAACGAACCCCGAACTCTAGCGTGAAAGGCAGCGGTACTAACCACTACCCTAGGGCCCCCGCCCTCAGCGAGATACAACGTCATATGAGTGAAAATACCAATTAAATAATTTGGAAGTTAAAGTGCTTTAAGGCAAATGCTAGTAACTGTTCACTGTTTAAATTGGCAGTTACTGTTGTTTGGATTCGCTTACTGAGACCTAGTATACCCCACTGCACATACGACGTTGTTGCGACGTTGAATCAACGTCGCAACAACGTCGTATGTGCAGTGGTTATCTTCATCATATCACCAGCTGATATATATGACAAGGCGAACCCAATAAACAAGCGATATTAACACAGCGAAGTCTAATAGTGGGCCAGCACTGGCCCAATGCCGTGCTAGCGTTTATGACGTTGGCACAGCATTGGGACAGTGTTGGGCCATCATTGCCTGTCCCTGAGGGCCATGATAATATAATCAATCGATGGTTTGATTGATGAGGTTTGAGGACCCTCATATCATGAGGTGAGTGAATGAGTAAGTGCCGGATTTATGAGACCCTTTCAGCCCCAGGTCTACCCTGAATATTTCAGACAGACATGAAATCCTGCCCTCCCCTGGTACTCCACGGTTAGCTGGTGAACATGGGCAGATCCAGGATATTTGAAAAGCGAGCCAACATTATTTCAGATGCATTCTAATGTAATCTGACATAAAAAAGACACATGCTAAATTATTGGCAACTTTTTAATCATAAGAATTTCTTAAATTCATCACACAAAAAGGGAACACCCCTTCCCCCTAAAACCACCACTAGACTAGTGTCAGAATAACTAAAATAATCCTCTTGCAACATAGAAGGTTCAATCAATTAAATATCTTAAAATTGTATTTAAGATATGCCATGGCGCGTTAATAAGACGAGAGAGATACAAGTATTGAACATGGATTAAGTCATGGAAATAAGCGGGATTGTCTATAACCCTACCAGTACCGAGACGTCATAATAGTCAGAAAAAATACGAAATTGACCTTCTTAGTACCAGGACGCCATAATATCAATACTGAGAGTTTAGAATGAAAATAGAAAAAAACTGGACACTGGCATGATTGATAAATAACAGAAAAGAATTTGACACTTGGAGAGATAAAATAGCTTTCGTGGATTTTTATACAACACAATTATGTTCAGCAAGAATGTATAGATTCCTTGTGTTCAGCGATGTTATGTGTTTCGCTTTAACCAGTTAACAGGTTAAACATGGTGAAGGGCGTGATTTTTTTATGGCGAAAATTCAGCATGAATTTTAAAATTATTTCTTTCTTACCTGTAGTTTTTTCAGCTTCAGATGTATGTGCATGTGAGTTGTGGGAGGCTTGGTGTCAACCATGGGCTTCACCTGGGCCACCTGGAATAAATAAATAAAATTATACAAATAGATCCATTATTTACATTTTAAAAGTTTGATATACTTCATCTGAAATATATAATTTACTCTACTTATAGTGTGGTATTATTACTCATCTTAAATTAAATGAGAAACCAAAGTCTCCCCAAATTAAAAAAAAATACATATATTCGAAACTTATCTTAATTAGATAAATATGTATATAATGCCCCATGTACATATATCATGATAATGCTGCTTACATTTATTTTAAGTTATGTTGAATATTTTAAATATCTTGTGCTTTTACCATGATTTTAATTCTGTATGTGATACCATGTAAATTGTCGTGTGATTTTAGCAAATTAACCATCTTGTATATACATGTACATATATTCTATCATTTCTATGACAAATAAGACTGTAATGACTTTTCTTTATGTCAATAAAATATCTGTCTGTCTGTCTGTCTGTCTGTATGCTTTTTTAAATACTTAAATACCAAGCCTGATTATAAGTGTACATATCATTTCGATCTACATGTGATTTCACAGAGCTAACCTTGCTGTACGTGTGTATAAACATATATTACTTATGACAAATAAGTCAGTAACGACTTTTAATTGTGTGAATAAAACATCTATCTCTATGTAATATTAACCTTTTCACTACCATACATGACGGAAATTTCCGTAGTCATTCGTCAATGAACGTAACCATAAAATGACACAAATTTTCGTCAAATATATACTACATTTATGTATTTTTTGTCATTTGAAGCTGGAAATTGCGTTAGCAATTCCAGCTTCAAATGACGAAAAATAGAACTCCTACACTAGTATATCTGGATCCTGGCATGCACCCCGGCCCGGAAGTCAAAGGGTTAAATGATAAAACGTGTCGGGTATAATCTTCATTGGGACTGTTTTCTGCCTTGACGACTATATTATTTAACGAATTAACTATTCATTGTTTGATATAACTATTCATTAAAGATTATAACTATTTATATAAACTATTCAATAACATTACATCATCAATAGGTGCTCCTCATGAGACGTTGAACCAATGTTGATTTAATGTTGGGCCAGAGTCGGAGACGATGGGCCAACATTAAGTCAACAGGGGGTCAACGTCTAGTCTTTGTGGGGTAGGGGTCCATTGGTAAATCCGCTATATTATAACACTTGAGCCTTGAAGGGTCACATATATCTTATGCATGTACAAACGGTCCTAGCACCCAGTTTGACTGGAGTAGTTATAAACAAACACAATACGAAAGAAAATGATGTTTGTGGGACTATGGAAGTTGAATGTGAATTCATCCAAAAATATAAATAAATGTATGAAATCCCAGTTAATGGAAGTCAGTAATAAATTATCACGCATGTATTCTTTTAATTTATAAATAAAATAAATATTGTGCCCCAGAAACTGAAGTAGGCACTAAGCAGTTTTACTATAATCCATGTAATATGGAAGTGGAACATATAATGTGTTTAGAAACTTAGTAAAACAAACTTCTAGCAAAACTTAACCCTTTGACAGCCGGTGCCGCATATCATTCGGGTTTTCATTTTTTATTAGCACATTAAGTACCACCTTTTAAACATGTTAAAATAAAAAAGACATCAATCAGCAATATTTAAAAACAGTTGACCTCCATTTTGTCAAATCTGAATAATTTTCACTCACTTGAAGTTGTGTGTCGCGTCAGCGAGACACAACTTCAAGTGGGTGAAAATTCAGATTGAATAATTTGGCGGTTAAGGGGTTGAAGTGTAAATTATCGGCGGGTAAGATTACGCTATTGGGCCCTGTATAATCCTTGTATAATCCGTTCTGATCTTTATGGTCTATATGGATATTAAACGATGCATGACGTCATCATTCACCTTTGACCCCGTGTATGTTAATGTGAACTATGGCACGCGGTGAGTGAAACACGACACAGTGAAACACAACAGTCGTTATCCCAAGGCGGGTTAACACTTACAACACTAAAATATTTTTGTATAAACCATGGAGATCAAAGGGTTTTTCAATTTGAAATCATCATAAATGTCTTAGTAAGCTCTTTCTGGTTCATTTGAATAACTAAGTTATGGGTCTACAGCCATTATAAATATTTTAGGCCTACTCTTTCAGGGGGATCGACTTTAAACGTCAGAATCTGACGTCTTTACCGACAGATTCTGACGTCTAAAAACGGTGCCCGCGTTGAAATGGTAAATGGTTGGACTAACGTCGCAGATGGTGGCCCAGCATTGAGCCGGCATGGGATTATAACTGTATGATGCTGGGTCAGTCAGTTGTTATTTAAATGCCATGTCGCTTGCGCTAGAGCTACTGTAACCTACAGGTTATAGGTAAAGTATACTTTGAAATACTTAGGCTTGAAATCAATATGATCTGGTCTTTACGTTGGACGCAATACTGAGTGGTATACACTGGTATAGCCTACTACGTACATGGTAAAATCAATAACATGGAAGGAGCACAGGAAATAAAGGGGCACAGCAAATGAAAAGTGAATTGTAAGCAATCCTTAAATATTAAAGCAGAAGTATGTAATGTACTTAGTATACATTTCATTATGTGCGATGGCTTTTTTTGATTTAATGTTTTCTTTTCGTGTATTAGACTATACACTTATTACAAACGTCCATATATTACTAATTACCGGACAGATAGTGTTAATCTTTATTGACAGGCCCTTTATAAATTGAAATGATTTATATATGAAAGTTGAATTATGTAATATAGGCCTGTATAAAATAAATTTTATTAAAAAAATTATAAAATACGTCTGGACCTATTTTGTTATTTTTCTGTAGAATACATGTAATTGATATCTGCTAATGCGTTTTATATCAGATAGGTTGGGAAATCATCAAAACAATTTACAAAGTGTATTAGCATACGTAAAGGAGTGGTTATTCCATTTATTTCAGAACAATGCGTTTTTTCATATTAGGCAGACAGACAGACAGACAGACAGACATATATTTTATTGACAGAGAGGAAGGCATTACAGACTTATTTGTCATAGAAATAAGAGAAATAGATGTACATGTATATACAAAATTGTTAAAATCATGTGACAATATACATGGATTCTATTAATAATTATTATGTCATTACCTGTTCTAATTTTACATAATTTAGTTACGCATATAGGCTAAACTTTACTGAATTACCTAATTATATAACCTACATTTGTGAGTATATTTATAATTTATAATTTATAATTATAATTTAAAATTTCGAAATGTTTGTTTTATTATTGAGTGTTGGGTGTTAATATCAAGTTATATCACCTAGGTGATATAACTTGATATTACACTGACGTGGTGACATTCTAATTTATATCACACATATGCTACACTATACCTTAGGCCACATTCAACCAGTAGCGCATGCTTTTCGTTGATTTCTCCGTCAATTATCAACCGATTTTCATTAAATTTTGTAAAAATCATATTTTATCAGAGTCCTAATATCCCTGAAAATTTCGTAAAATTATATTCAGTATTTCAAAAGTTAGACCATTTGACATGTAGTAAATTGAATTTATGACGTCCCTCTTTAAACCCATTAAACTAATTCTAGAATTTTCTTACATGTCAAATGGTCTGACTTTTGAAATATTTAATATAATTTTGCGAATTTTTTACCGACGTTAGGATATGACTTTAAAATTGTCTGTGCTAAATTTCAAGAAAATCGGTTTATAATTGACGGAGTAATCGACAAAAAACATGCGCTACAGAATTACCAAAATGAATGTGGCCCAGGGTATATACATGATATCCCGTATATATACATGATATCCCGTAAGACACTAGACAAGTGACTAGTTTAAACCTTTGAGTGCGGGCGACGCTTTTAAGCGCATTCATACTGTTTTTCCACAACTAAAATTTGACAGAAATTGAACAAATATGCATGTATAAATCTTGAGTAAAGCCCCCATTGTGAAATTTAGCAGGGTTAATTTTTAAGTGAGGAGGTATTTTCCTTTCATTTGAAGTTGGCAATTGCGTGAGCAATGCCAACTTCAAATGAAAGGAAAATGTTAAGTAGTAATGAAACACTTAAAGAGTTAACAAACACCCACTTTACACTCGAAACCGCTGGACGGTATTGTGGACTCCCTAAGAAGTGTTATTTTTAGTCCAAATATTATTAGTAGAGGCTCAAGTAGTCACACATTGTTAAAATTATTAACAAAAGCATAAGTTATATATATATATTTTTTATGTACTATTTTATGAATCATACTAGTATGGACTTTTACAATGTTATTGCATGTTCAATTTTTTATGTAATTCCTCATGTAATGAGGGTTGAATAAATAAATAAAAATAAACACCACTTCAACAGTGTTATATACCAGCAAACACGAGACGTTCACTCAATGTTGGTCCAGCGTCTGCGACGCTGGCCCAACATTTAACCAGCATTGGGTCAATGTCTAGTGTCGGCTGAGATACGTGTCATGGTAAAAACCAGTGCACAGATTGTGAGATAGCTAAGTAAACATGATAAACACACCACAAGGCACAACCACTCACCTTTCTCCTATGTTCGTCATAATAAGTCTGGTCCCACTTCCTCTGTAACAGTTTATTAGAAGTAGGTAATACACTGTAGTAAGATTTGTGCATTTTGTCCTGTTTTCCCCTTCAAGGTCACTGTACAGACTCTATTATGATGTGACAGATCGCCCTATTAATGTGTTTAGTCTCAGACGGATGGCTACCTACACCTGATAGTGTTTGTATCACGTGACTAGCGGTCGTCAGGGGATGTACACTGCGCGTCACAAGTATTGATCCCCGTTGTCAGGGTGCCAGAGGCGTGCACTGTCATGTCAGCTCTACACTAGCGAGCAAAAATACTGTAACCTGCGGCAATATTTACAAGATGTACGAAATTAAAAAAATTATATTAGCGACAATTATTACGTTTAACGAATTTTCCTTTTTCAAAAATAGAATAATTTTGCTCATATATTTCAAATTAAAGCTAAATAAGTCATAGCCGAAAGTATTAATGAATAATTAATATTAATCAATAATTAATTAAATAGATTTTGTAACAGATTGGGTTTGATAATGAATTATTGCCTAATATGGTAATGTAATCAACCCTTTCACTCCAGGCGCGTGCTTTTACAATAACCCATTAACCCTTACAGCGCGGGGATCGACTTTAGTCGTCAGAATCTGACGTCTACAGACGTCAGATTCTGACGTCTAAAGTCGATCCTCGCACTGTAAGGGTACATATATTTCTAATGGCCGTAGACACATAACATAGGTATTCAAACGAATCAGCAAGAGCTAACTAAGACATTAATGGTTATTTTAAATTTAAAAAACCCTTTTGTGTCCATGGCTTAGAGAAAAATAATTCAGCGCATTAAGGGTTAATCTCCAAAGAAGCTGTTTTATTTGCTCAGAAAGTGAGGTGTAATATGTTATTCATTGGACAAGTGCTGTATTTCCCCACATCGCACGAAAAATGAATAACGCTTGTATTTTCTCATATTCTAAATTCACACTTGACATAACTGCCATATATTACAGCTAAAACCACAAAAAGAGTGCGATATGGGGTGAAACAGATCCGACATACGTCTTGTAGTGAAAACCACTGCACATAGTGTACGAATACACTAAATATACACCCCAGATAGATATCTCGGAATGTGATGTGGGAAAAAACAGAGCGTCACTCGCACTGAACAAGTAATACATGTATTATGAATAAATTAAAGGGACTGGCCCAGGCTAAAATCATCAAAAAATCGGTGATTTTATTTCGGGTTCTTAATATGACCATATGATGTAAACATGTACATAGACTAGAACTGCAAATTTTTATAATTTTTATGCTGCGCATTCACCAGTTAGGCTAGATATAGAGACGAAATTCCCGCATTTCCTATTTTTGACATGGTTGTCAATAATTAGAAATCAGGAATTTCGTTTCTATATCTAGCCTAACTGGTGAATGCGCAGCTGAAAAATTATAAAAATTTGCAGTTCTAGTCTATGTACATGTTTACATCATATGGTCATATTAAGAAGCCAAAATAAAATCACCGATTTTTTTATGATTTCAGCCTGGGCCAGTCCCTTTAATGTACATATATAAACTTCTATAGCACCTTATTCTTTGGTGTCTCGAGTTCATAGAAGGTGAGGTGGGGGCCTACCCGGAATTAAATTAATAGCGCTTGATTTTCTTCAAATGGTAAACCCTTTGAAGCCTGAATTTAATATTGGAATATTTATCCACTACAATCCTCAACTTGTAGTGTATAAAAGTGCCTTAAAATGGATGAGAAATTAAATAAATTTGCCATATATTGTTCATGAATATTTTCATTCCAGAACCATCATGATTGTGTAGCACATAAAGCATTTTTTTACATATGCAAAATCTGGGGGGGGGCAAACGGGGAGGGGGTCTGGGGGGGGGGGGGGCTCAATACCACCAGAAGTATTCTGGAGGGTTATGAAATGAAATGAAATGAAATGAAATGAATGGGGCTTTAGGCTACTTTTTTACACATACAGGCTAAACTGGGCCAGTAAAACCTCCCGAGGATGGTGAGATGAGTGAGATGACACTACCCTCCATTCAAAATTCAAACCCTGGAGGTCTCAGGCCGACAGGCCCCACAATACTAAGTTCTACGAGTGGATAAGGAAGTAAAATTTGTGTTTCTTTCAAACCGCATTTTTGTGTCACCCCCCCCCCCCCCCGACCTACTCATTTTAATTCACCTTGAGATGTTATGCCGTAATTAGAATCTCAAAGTAAATGAAATGGCATGATATTATTTATAACCAAAAAAATTTTTTTGGTTGAAATGGACCACGCACCGGAGTGATCAGAGTGCACTCAATATGACATGCAATCAGTGTTCATTTGAGTGCGATATGGGGAAACACAGCACTCGTCCAATGAATAAGGTGTGAGCCTTTAGGCGAACACCTTATTCATTGAACGAGTGCTGTATTTTCCCCTTATCGCACGAAAAATGAATAACGCTTGTATTTGCTCATATTCTCAATTTTATTTTACACTTGACATAACTGCCATATATTACAGCTCAAACTACAGAAGGCGTGCGATATGGGTTGATGCAGATCAGCAGTGAGACTGCGTTTCGTAGTGAAAAACACTGTACATTGTGTGCGAATACACTCAATAGTACACTCCAGATAGATATCTCGGAATGTGATGTGGGAAAGAAACTGTTTGAAAGCGCCCGAAGGCGCCGCTCGTACTGAAGTGGTTAACCTTATCGTCCCGATGGCTGCCACTTGCGAGAGGTCGAAATGATTCAAACGAAAATTTCTTCAACTCAGAAAAAAATGAGAGAAAGTGTCAATAATAATGCAATAATTTCGTATATTAACCCTTAAAGCGCTGAAATATTTTTTGTATAAACTTTGGAGATCAAAGGTGTGTTTTTCAATTTTAAATTATCATAAATGTCTTTGTTAGCTCTTCCCGCTTCATTTGAATACCTATGTTATGGGTCTACGGGCATTATAAATTTACTTTCAGAGTGGGGACCGATTTAAGATCAAATCATATTTTTTTGAAATCGTTTTTTTTGTGAAAAATACAAACATTAACCAAAGGCTATTCTCCCGCTTTGTAACTTAAAACTGTACATTTAAAACAAATACAAGTATTTATACATGCATTTTAAAAGTATAAAGGAAGCTATAGTTAATTGATTGATTAAATGAGTAGATATAATTTTAAATATTATTTTCATATCCGTAGCATGGTTATAAAATATTTTTTATCAAAACATGACATCTATTAGTATTGAGGATTCAAAGCTTAAAATAAGTTATCAACACAGGTGCCCAATACGTTTGCACCATCCACATAAAAAATAATTGAAATATTTTCAAAAAGAATTATAATTCCATGGGAATTGCTTGTTAATTTAAGAACAGGTGTTATTTTCTTCAGAAAAATCTGGTGTAATTTTTTAATAAAGCTGCATTTATTTACAGAAGCTCTGAATACTTTATAAGAATAAGTAAAACATGTATTATGAATACATCAATGTATAAATCTTGTAGCACCTTATTCTTTGGCGATCTATGACATCAATGCATCTAATTAAAGCAATTTGCAAAAAGAAAATAACTTTCCTAAAAAACTACCACCACTGAACGGTATTTATATTAAAAATATACCAAAATAAATGAATGCTATGAGACAAGTGTGTTGCGAGGGTTATTCTATATATTGTGATTTCAATGAATGAATGAATGAATGAATGAATGAATGAATGAATGAATGAATGAATGAATGAGTGAATGAATGAATGAATGAATGAATGAATGAATGAATGAATGAATGAATGAATGAATGAATGAATGAATAAATGAATGAATGAATGAATGAGTCTTTATTCTACTTTTCTACACATAAGCACATAAACTGTGGATGTCAGATGACACTGCCCTCCAGACACAGAGTTCACAATCCAGTCCTGACGGTCTGAGGCCGAGCACGCTACCTCTTGGTATTACGGAGGCTCTACACATTAAAATTGAGCAGGGAAGAAATATTAAATTTCCTTGAAATCTGAATACCACAGAGGGGGCTGAACCCGCAAGCTTCTGTGTGACAGGCGTGCTAGGTAGCCACTACACCAGGATCTACACCCCCTTCGACTTGCTAGGCCACTAGGTTTTTTTGTCTGTTTTAGATTAAGGCCACGCATTACCATGTTTTTTTCTAACCAGCGCGCGTATTAGATTGTTGCCGATTTCCAAAAAATCCCGTTAGTTTCAGGAGATAAAAAAACATTGCAATAAAACCTAGCTTATTTCAGGTGTGAAAAAACATTTATCAGGTTAGTTTTATTTTTGATTTTTTTTATACCCTTCATCAGCTTTTTTAAAAATAGGTCAAAAGTTTTTTTTTTACTTTTCATTAACTTTTCCAGAAATTTTTCGGACGTTTTTGTTTTTTTGGTCGTCTTTTCCAAAAATAGGTTCGATGTTTTTTTCTTAAATGTTTTTTTCCACCCTCCCTCATTCGCTTTTAGATTATTTCTCATCTAAAACAGAGAAATAAAGTATAATGGCCTGAGCTGTGGAGCCAACATGTCTGGTGTTTTCTGTGACGTCAATTTGACGGGGTCGATCATTCAATAGCTCAACGCCTAACGTAGCCAATGAATAAGTGATAATCTATACCCGGCAATCACGAGACAATGCTGGGGTAATGCTGGCCCAGCATCGCAGACGGTGGACCAACATTGACACACCGTTGAGTCAATGTCCTACGGGATTATGTTACAACGTGGGTGACAATGAATAAGTTATACCCGGAAACCACGAGACATTCACGCAAGTTTGGCTCAATGCTGGACCGGCGTCGTAGACGGTGGCCCAACATTCAACCAACCTTGGGTGAATGTCTAGTGTTTCCCAGGAATCAGTCGATGGGATGAAATATCACCAGGTGGCAAACACTCTGGCCCAATTCTGGTTTAACGTTGGCACAGCGTCTCACACGTTGGACCAGCGTGAGTACACCGTTGGGGCTTGGCGTTCTATATCGAAAAGACAATGAACAGTATAGATTCTACATACAGCACCCTATCGATCTATGTATCAATAAAAATCAATAACCGCAATGAATGAATGAATGAATGAATGAATTGATAAATGACTGAATGAATGAATGATTATTTGGAATCAACGAACGAACGAAAAATTAAATGAATGAATGAATGAATGAATGAATGAACAATTTAATGAATGAATCATGCTATACTACTAGTGTGCACATAAAGGCTATACTGAATCAGGTACGAACGAATAAACGAACCAACGAATGAACGAATGAATACACCTATTACATATTAGGCCACCTTTGTGTTTCTGTGAAACCTCCCCAGCAAACTCGAGACACTGACCCAATGTTGGGTTAATGCTGGCCCACCGTCTTCGACGCTGGATCAACATCAAACCAACATTGGGTCAGTGTCTAGTGTTTGCTGGGTGAATATCAGAGCGGATTACAAAATGAGGTGCCACCTGGTGAATGACTACAAACATAACAAGCCCCTGGGAGTAATATAGATATACCTACAGAGACAGTTTGAAGTATCGCGTGATTCTCCCGACAGCGTGTGGCCCTGAACAAAACATCGAGGGCGGGGACCCTAGGGTAGAGGTTAGCACCGCTGCCTTTCACGCCAGAATTCGGGGTTCGTTTCCCGGTCTCGGCGATTTGAAAGAAACAAAAAAATTTTTCTTCCCCATCCACGTGTAAAACTCAGTATTGTGGGGAGCCTCCGTGACCAAAAGGTAGCGTGCTCGGCTTCAAACCGCCAGGGCTCAAATTTTGAATCCTGTGTCTGGAGGACAGTGTCATCTCATTCATCTCCCCATCCTCACAAGGTTCTCCTGGCCCAGTTTAGCCTTCTTTCTTAACCTTTTCACTACCATACATGACGGAAATTTCCGTCGTCATTCGTCAATGAACGTAACCATAAAATGACACAAATTTTCGTCAAATATATACTACATTTATGTATTTTTTGTCATTTGAAGCTGGAAATTGCGTTAGCAATTCCAGCTTCAAATGACGAAAAATAGAACTCCTACACCAGTATATCTGGATCCTGGTATGCACCCCGGCCTGGAAGTCAAAGGGTTAACGCGACGAAATCGACATTAACGTGATCACCTACATGTCACATCGAAAGGGGGAGACAGGATATTTCTCTGAAAATCGACATTAACTCTTATCCTGCTGATGACGACTATTGTCGTTTTCAATCTGTTTTATTAGTCGACCAAACCACTATTATTGGGAAAGAAATGTGTGTCTATACCTAAGGCCACAACTAACCAGTAGCGCAGGTTTTTCGTTGATTTCTCCGTTAATTATCAACCGATTTTCATTAAATTTTGCAAAGATCATATTTCAATAGAGTCCTAATATCGTAAAATTATATTCAGTATTTTAGTTAGGAATAGTTAAAAATATATTCAATAACTTAGAAAATTTGACATGTAGGCCTAGTAAATCAATATTATGACGTCCCTCTTTAAGCCCATTAAACTAATTCTAGAATTTTATTACATGTCAAATGGTCTAACTTTTGCAATATTAAATATAATTTTTCGAAAGTTTTTCCGACGTTTGGATATGACTTGAATATTGTCTCTGCTAAATTTCAAGGTTCATAATTGACGGAGAAATCAACGAAAAGCATGCGCTACAGAATTACAGAATTACCAAAATGAATGTGGCCCAGGGTATAAACATCACGATTGGCAAATTTAACAAATAAGAGTAATTTTCAGCCACTTGAAGTTGTGGGTCGCGATAAAAATTTAAATAAATTACCTTTAGCTTTATTTACATTAAGAGGGGGGAAACAAGGGTATTCATCTAAAAAAAACCCACGCGAGATTATCTGGCTTATATTTGTCATTAGGGCTGGACAATCGGGGTTCAAATACAGGTTGCATGCGCGACTGGCGTGCCACTCAGGCGATCTATACACCCCCCCCCCCCCATATCACTCTAAAAAAGACTTTATTGTCTTCTTTGACCACATAAGCATGGGTGTAGACACCGTTATTGTGCCGTTATCTGTGATATTGACCAAACTTTAACTAAGTATACATTTTTTTGGATAGCGCAAAAATTTGCATAAATAGGCCTATTGCACGTGGGACATTTTTTTAGCTTGTTAACATATAGCTAATCGTTTTCTACGGGTTTTTCCAAGCTATAGATACACCAATTATAAGTATATTTCCGAGGGTGCACGGAAACCCTATTTATCGACTAGACCATATATACGGATAAGTTGTTGGTAAGCTGCATCCTTCATGTGACACTCACAGTGTGTTTTCTCTTACAGCGCGGGGAACGATTTAAGACGTAGATTCTGACGTCTCAAATCGATCTCCGCA